>CP139503.1:343082909-343325409 GCA_021014915.2 Artemisia tridentata subsp. tridentata | reverse complement strand
GCTAGAAAATCGTTATATATTTTACAACTATAAATTAGCCGTGTGAACTTTAAACCCGTTCATTAACTCGAGTACATATAAAATTTGGAATGTTTTATCAAAACTCATAATAGATTTATAAACTATGAAATGACTTTTAATGTAAATCTTATAACCTTATTAACACAAGGATTATTTATTTTCAAAACTTTTCTTTTATAAATGCTAATAGACACACACATATATACACACACATACCATTTTCATTATTCTTTTTCTCATACTTACGCAAACTTTGTAATATACATATCCACTCGACTATAACATTTTCCATCATACCATCCACGTCTTAATCGTCCCATACGTAATCTTTCAGTTATTGCCAAACTGAAGACTATTCGTCATAGTATCACGTAAACACTTCCAAGAGCCAATACTTTCAAACGATTTAGAAAATGACTTCTAAAACTTAAAAGCTGCCACACCAGCACCGATAACATAAACTCTCTAAAACTTTCACTTAGTCTGTGAACTAAAACAACCTTACTAATCTAGGTCGCGTGTTGGTGCTGAACTTTATCTGAACTACTGTATTATCTGACTACCATCTGCCAAGGTGAGTATTTACAGCCCCCTTTTTTTACCGCTTTACTTGTTTGGGGTGGAATGCATGACTTAAATTATTATTTGAACTTATGACTTATATTTTACCTGAACTCTTTGAAATTGACTTTGAACCTTAAGACATTAATTTGAGCTTATGACTTGTTTTGAACTATTGACGTGCCGTACACACTTAAATTTTAGTCTTCCTTGTCTACGGAGCAGGTTTGATTTAATTAGTATATAATAGTTGGTATGATGTACCGTTCGTACATTCGCATTGTTAGTCCCCGATTGGTTTGCCGTTCACACTCCAATTTAGACGTACCGTTTGTACGGCTTCCTTGTGCGGAGCAGTAGGTAGTATGGATAGCGCTATTAGAGGTCGGCCAACCTCTCATTCCCCTGTCTACGGAATGCATATTATTTATTTTAGGGGCTTTGCCGCATACATTATTATATACCTAGTCCTTTAATGGGAACCTAATGAGCATGTGTGTTTGACTATAATGGTTGTGAAGCCATAGGTTACAAGTCTTGTATGGGCAGGACTTGTAACTGAATGGTTTGACACTGCCTCTATCAGATGGACTTTTTCTCAAAAACCTTGGACTTCTTTTGAATAAAACCTGTATACTCACCAACTATTTTCATAGTTGACCCGTTTTTCTCATGCATTTCAGGTGATCGCCAGTAAGTGTATTTTATGAAGACATTAGCGTTAAGGAGTCTTCATCTATCATGTCTAGTTGGATGAAATAAAATGTTATCTTTTGAAATCAAATTTAAATGTTTCAAAGGCCATTGTTGGCAAAACAATGTTGTATTAATGTACTATTTCTTTAAATTTTAAATTATGGTATTGTACTATATCTCTTTTGCGATGTATATTGATTTCGTAGCACCCCAGGACCCGAATGCTTCCGCAATACCACATTCTAGGGGTGTTACAGTTTGTAAGGAAATGTAATTGGATTACAACCAATTACGTCCAGTGATGTAATTCAGATAACATAGCAAACTTGATAGAATGTGTTGATTACGTTGTAATTCAGATTTTTACCAGTTAAATATCAGTATTTATCTTTTATTGTTATTATTAATTATTATTAATATATGATTTAATTCTAAAAATATAAATAATAATTATAATAATTAGTTATTATATATAAATATCTAAATATATAATTAATTTTTTAATAATTATTTTTATATTAAATTTATGATTTTTATACATTACTATATTTAAATAATTATTATTATTATTATTATTATTATTATTATTATTATTATTATTATTATTATTATTATTATTAAACAGTATTTATTATTATTATTATTATTATTATTAAACAGTATTTATTATTATTATTATTATTATTATTATTATTATTATTATTATTATTATTATTATTATTATTATTATTATTATTAGTATTATTATTATTATTATTATTATTATTATTATATTAATTATTACTATTATTAAATAATATTATTTATTATTATTATTACGAGGAATACGATCCCGCCGCGTTGTGGCGGGGTTATTCGTTAGATTTCTAAATGCGTATGTAAAATAGGCATTCCCTACGCCAAAAATCAGCAGCATCAACCAACTCCTTCGCTCATTAAATGGTAAGAATTCACAAATACCATTAAACGAATATAGCAAAGGTAAATCGAACTCAGGCACACATTTATAACATAGACAAATAGACAAATCAATACAGAATAGGCTTACATCCGAAACCACCGTCGGACTGTCATCACTTTTGCGTATAAAGCTAGAACTTATTTAGTGACACACATATAAAGTACAACCTATTTCATTACGCAGGAGGCTTTCCCAGAAAAGGGAGAAAACATAGATACATTCGTTGTAGTTCCAAAAAAAAAAAAAAAAAAAAAAAAAAAAAAAAAAAAAAAAAAAAAAAAAAAACTGCTCGACCATGTTTAAATTCGTAAAATACTTTCATGATAGACCTGATTGCGTGTAGCCTCTTTAAAGCGTGAATGTTCAAACGTACTTTGCGTCTTTGTTTTCTCTTCATAACGTGCATGTTAAAACCTAAATTAATATTCCATGTGGATAGGTGTTGCAAGAATAAAGAGTAAGTTTGAGTTGCACTTACTCTAAGACCATCTTACGGATAAGACCATCTTTTGTTGACTTTCGATCCTCCATCATTTTTTCCAAAGATTCAACCAACACAAATGAACTGTAACGACTTTCCCTATATTGCAAATCACATGCATGTTAGACAAAAAATGACCCTACCATAGCCTACCTCCCTTTGATATATTGCAATTTTATGATTTTGAAACTGCGTTATATCTAATCATACATAAAACACAAAACCACAATATTTATATGTATGGATTTACCTTGTTGTAATGCTCGATTTCATTACGGCAAAAGTTTCATAATATCTTTGTTCCTCAAAATCAGACATACCTACAAAACCACAAAACGAATAGTATGAAAATCAAAGAGAAGATAAGGCAGGCAGATTAAGTTAGCATGCATTTTTTGTATTTTTAGTTTACGCATCAGAACACACCTGTAGAACATGTTTTTGTATTTTCAGTTTACGCATGTTTTTGTAACCTCGTGTTTTTTATATGTCCACCTTCCCAAGCCTGTTAGCACTAATAAGAGGCGATAAGTAGCGCAAAGTCAAACCTGAAACCACTCGAGAAACAATGGTTGCAAATGAAACTAAAGTAACTTATACCTTTGTTCTCGATTGTAGATAACTATGTTTTGTTGCTAATAAAAGGCCTCCTTTGTAGCGCAAATTCAGGGAGGAACCACCGATCGTGTTCTTCATTATCTTGTATAATATATTGGTAGTTCAGGGAGGAACCACCGATCGTGTTTTGTTGATTGAAGATGTCAACGTCGGCAAGCAATAGTATAATATATTGGTAGTTTCAAATTGGTCCTGAGCATCAGCAGCGTGCGCTACATAGCAGATCCGAAACAAAGTAGTTAATAGACTTATCAAAAAAGCCCGAACAAAAATATTATTTTATTCCAATCGTTCATTTTTTTAGTCTCCGCCAACAGTGTGTTTTACTATATACCAGTAGTAGTGCTAAAGTCCAAATGACTGTAGCATTAGTTTATGCGCTTTACCTTGTATATTCATTGAAAAGTAGCAGCTCTTTAAGCATGATCAATGGCCTATAAAAGCCAACATATGCTTTCAAGACCACTTAAAACTTGAAAATTTTTACGTACCAGTTTCTGACAACATTAGCCAATTTGTGTTATTCCAAACATCACCTAAAACCTTATAACACAACAGAAGCATATTCATGAAATCCAATAACAGCAAATGAAACCAAAGCCTTACAAAGATAACATAAAAACGTACCATTCCCAGCTTCTCCTTTAGCGAATAATCATAGCAGCATGTGGAAAATCATCCTGAAAGCATCACCCGAATTCCCAAAGCCTCAATAAGGTGGTAAGTAAAAAGGATAAGCAGAAAAGAATGGCTTAGGAAAAATAAGAGGGTGTTTGTTTGACCTTACTTTCAAGTGTATAAGCTTATGTGGGCAACCCCATCCGAACATACCCGTTGTAGCCCATTCCAAGACCCATTGCAGGCCCCAGTCCTCAATCCCACACACGTTTTAGGTCCCAAAGTGACCTATGTTAACCCCCATTTGAACCACCAAAGACAACCAATTCAGCCTTATTTAACATTTTTTCTTGCATACACCATCACAAAAAATCAGCATACTGTATAAAGAAAATAAATGAATTAATTATAATATAAAAAACAATCTGAAAATAAATGAATTAATTATTATGTGACCGTCTTTGTCGCCATCGTCATCCTCTTCTTCATCTTCCAAATGAACATCAGCCTGAAGGTCTTCAACTCCACGCGTTATTGATGTAAGGTGTAATCACTCGTAAACCTACACTAACAATAAGAAACTAATCTGAAAAACCGAAGAAACTATAAAATCTGATAGCTTTTGTTCATAATAAGCTGTGAACCTCGCTTATAATAAGAGTCGAAATTACCTGTTGAAAGGGCACATCTCCCGGTCATAACTGCGAAGGTCGCTTATAATAAGAGTCGAAATTACCTGTTCAAAGGACACATCTCTCGGTCACCACCAAGCTAATTAGAATCGGTTAAAAACTAAAAACGTCAATATAATTTTCACTTACACATTTCATCGACCATTTGGTGTATAACAAATTTATTTTACAAAAAACGATTACATCAACCTATAAACTTTTGAATAGCCTTTATAAAAAGTCTCAACACTCATGGGGCACGTCAAGACAAAGCGCAAAGTTACAGAATCTTGAAGTCATGTGCAGGAAGGTAGTCTAATTACTTAGAGTCAATTTAAATAGTTGTAGGATCAAACATGATACCTTGAATGAGTTAAACCAAATTTCCTTGTCTTCTTCGGGAACAATTGTCCGAGTATCCTATGCTCCTATAAACCATGATTTCCATATGCTAGTTATTGTGCTCGTCACGTTATTGGAGGCTACGGATTAAATCTACAAAGAAACATACAACCATTAAAATTTAACTTGTACGACTGAATATACACACATTCAATTGTTAAGACAATATGGAATATTTTTAAACTTATGTTCCTTCTTCAATTGTTAAGACAATACGCCTATCTTCATCACCGAGCTGTCGATCAACATCTTCATTTTCCATCTGAAAACTCGAGTAAAATAGAATATTTCTTCTTAGTGAGATTTTTAACAATCAAATATATAATAAAGTAAAAGACATAGTTTACTTCGTATCGATGACCAAAGGTAACAACTAGCAACTTTCAAGGTATAAAAAAAACAAAGAAGCATAAAAAAATAAGGGCAGTAAAAGTTGTAGAAGTTACACATACCAAAACCCTAATAAGATCTGGATTTGATTGAGTATTGATGATGTACCCTCCGAACGGGTCGAAGGACTCCCATTCGAACCTGTAGGAAGCCCTCCCTTTGGAGGCCCAGGTTAATCTCCTAACACGTTTCATTGGCGTAAAACCATTCATCTATGAAGTGGTTACCATGTGGGAATCCGCCAATCGAAACCTTAAGTCCTTCGGGGGTACTCCTCTCGAAGGGACCAGAACGGAGAGCTACCTTGAACTGGTCATACCCACATCTCCTCTTCCCTTAGGCTTTCCCACCAAGGGTGAGATCGTGGGCCACAAAGCCCTAGCTGTTACCACAAATCATGGGACGCCCCCATGATCTCCGAATCAAGTGCAACCACCCACTAAGGCCTATTTCTCCTCTATAAATAGCTTAGACGGGCCAGAATCATGGTAACTTCAACTAGACTCTCTCACTTTACAATCAACTTACCATATCACATACTTACTCGCACGCCAGAGGTGGTTCGCAGGGTCCAACCCCTGCGCAATCACTTAACGTAGTGTTTTGGTATTTCTTATTTCAGGTTAAGAACAAGCTTCGCGCAACCTCAACACCCCATAAATCCTTTGATCATCATCGAAGGCCTGGTCGTGCAATTTATTGTACAATCAGTGGTGCCATCCGTGGGACCGCTACAATTGGTCTCGTTATTTCCAAGCTTATAACCAACCAACTACTTTCACTATATATCCGGCATGGATCAAGGGAGAGAAGATACTCCCCCACCGGGTTTCTCGACCTTGGCGCCAATACCAATCAATGACTCCAACAACCTTCCCCCAATAACCGCTTCCACGTTCACAACACGTTCTCACCCAGAAGTCACACCCAACAATCATGCTTCGACGTCAGCCAATCCAGAGCCGGTCATTAGCCCAGCCTTTGTCGAATCAAACCACGAAGCGTTGGAGTCCCTTGTAAGGGCTCGTAAGAGGCAGGTTAGGAATGTTGAGATGCGAAGGGAGTTAGAATACTCAAGTGATGAGTATGATGAAGAAATGGAAATGGAGGCTAGGCCTACGGCCCAAGGGGCAACTCCCTCGGCCTTAAGGATTAGTTCACCAGTCGGTCGAAGGCTAAGCAGAAGATCCGTTGGGTTCGAAGGAGTCCCGGAGAGGGCTCCAACCAGAAGAGAAGGGGTGGTTACCGAAGGCTCCAATGGGAGGAGCCAACGGAGGGAATAGACGGGGGTGAATCTACCTCCATTGTTAGCAGCTCATCTCAGAAGGACTGAAGGAGGGGTTCCATTGCAGCCTTCCCACGCATCAGGCATAAGAGGCAATCCGCCTACAATTAATATGGGAGGAAATCTTCCTCCCAATGGTATGTACCCTTCATTTCAAACTCAGTCTTACCATCAAAGTTTATATCCTCCAGTAAACGGGCAGCCAAATAACCCCAGCCTCCCTCAACCATATGGGAGCATGCCCTTCGGGCATCCTACGGCATACCCTCCGTATACCATGGGAAACGGTTACCAATTTGGTATGAATACACCTTATCAGCCCTACCCTAGCCAAGCTCCTTTGGGGATGCCCCCAAACCATATTCCATACAATACTGCCCCTATGTGCGCACCACCCTACAATTGTCTATACTCGGACCCTATGGGTTCGGCTACACCCTTCGTTAGGTGGATATAAGATTACCCATTACCTGATGGGTTGAAAATGCCTTCACATATTAGGACTTATGATGGGAAGGGGGATCCGGACAATTTCCTGCATTTGTTCGAAGGGGCTATTAAGATACAAAAGTGGGTTATACCGGTGGCCTCTCATATGTTTACATACATTCTACGGGATTCTGCCCGTATTTGGTGGAATGGGCAAAAGCCTGGCAGCATTGTTAATCTCAATGATCTCAAAGCTAAGTTCCGATCACACTTCAGTCAGAAAAAGAAGTTCACAAGGACCCATCTGACGGTGCACAACATTAAACAAAAAGAGAACAAAAGCACAAGGGCTTTCGTCACTAGGTACACCGATGAAACTTTGCAGATTTTGGGTCTACACGAAGACCAGCGCATCTCAGGTTTCGTACATGGCCTTCGAAATCGGAGCTTGGTGAAATTCTTGTCCACTAACCTTCCGACAACTTACAAGGGGTTAATGAAAAAGATGTATACCTAGATCGAAGCAAAGGAAGTATCCACTAATGGTGCTCCGATTGATAGAGACAGCAACATCAAATTCTCAAAGCATTTTGAGTGGGAAGGATCAAAGAACAAAAGCAAGAATAGAGACAGGTTTTCTCCTTACAAAGGTCCTAACCATGGTTTGCTGAGCAGTTTAAGTAAGTCTCCAAAGGAAATACTTGCAACGGAGAGGGCTGCTAAAGCCTTCGAAGCACCCCCTCGCATGACAAGCAAGGGTAAAAACAGGGATACGAGCAAGTATTGCCATTTCCATGAAGATTATGGCCATGATACGAATAGTTGCAGGGAGTTAAAGAAACAGATAGAGGAAGCCTTAAAGTCCGGGCAATTAGCACATTTGGTAAAGGGTATAAAGAAGGGCAAGGAAAAAAATGATCGACACTCAGTTGGCCAAAGATACTACTCCTGCCGAAGCCCCAATACTCATGGTTCGTTGGGGCGAAGCCAGTTTGAAAAGAAAGGTAACGGAGCAGGAGATAAATGAAGTAGGGGAGGTAACATTTCCCCTAATCACAGGCCAAGTCCCTTCGAATGACCCAGTAGTTATCAAGGTCCTCATCTCCAACCAAGAAGTAAACAGAGCCTACATAGACTGCGAAAGTTCTTGCGAAATCATATACGAGCATTGTTTCCTCAAGCTCAGGCCTTCAATCAGGTCGCAGCGGGTTGATTCGAAAATACCGTTAGTGAGATTCTCCGGAGAGCATTCGTGGCCTCTAGGAGAAGTACCATTGGATATAACTATTGGAGAAGGCAAGTTAGCAAGGACAGAAACCCTCATATTCGCTATCGTAAGGTCCAACTCTCCCTAAAACTTGTTGATAGGAAGGACCACCATGCAAAAGATGGGTATTGTAGTCTCCACCATACACGCAGCGGTAAAATTCCATACACCTTATAGGATAGGAACCGTATTCTCTAGTTACAATCAAGGAGCCGCAGGAGACATGGGTAAAAAGATCAAGGAAAGTCCGGAGGAGGCTCCGAAGGCCATTCTAAGTTGTACTGATGCCGAAGAACGCATCGTGGTAAATGAGCTCTATCCAGAGCAAACGGTGGTAATCGGAAAACAACTCCCTGCTAACTTCAAAGCAGACTTGAAGAAGCTACTCAAAGCCAATAAAGATGTGTTCGCATGGACATACTCAGATATGACAGGGGTTCCCAGGACTCTTATGATCGATGGCAAGCCTTTCGACAGAACACAAGCTTAATGAGTTCAAACACATTGAACCAATTAAGCAGAAGCGACGAAGCCTGGCACCTGAAAGGAATGCAGCCGCTTGTAAAGAGGTAAATGAACTTGTACGAGCAGGAATTCTTAGAGAAGTGAAATACCAAACTTGGGTAGCCAATCCAGTTATGGTAAAAAAAAGTGACGGAAGGTGGCGTATGTGTGTCGACTTCACCGACATCAACAAAGCCTGCCCGAAGGACTGTTACCCTCTGCCAGAAATTGATTGGAAGGTTGAATCCCTCTCGGGGTTCCGTCTGAAATGCTTTTTAGATGCCTACAAAGGGTATCATCAGATACAAATGGCAGAGGAAGATGAGGAGAAGACAGCCTTCTACACAGGAAAAGGTGTCTATTGCTACAAGAAAATGCCCTTCGGTCTAAAGAACGCAGTGGCAACTTATCAATGATTGGTAGACAAGGCCTTCCACAAGCAAATTGGGAGGAATTTGGAAGCTTACGTTGATGACATGGTAATCAAGAGCAGAACCGAAGGGACCTACTCTCCGACATCCAGGAGACCTTCGATCAGTTACGGGCAATCAACATGAAGCTTAACCCCAAGAAGTGCTCCTTCGGCATGGAAGAAGGACAATTCTTGGGGCACTTGATCACGAAACAAGGAATCAAAGCTAACCCTTTGAAGGTTAAAGCCATCACTAACCTACAAGCTCCGAAGTCATTGAAAGAAGTTCAAAGCCGCAATGGGAAGCTCGCAGCACTTAGCAGGTTTCTATCGAAGGGCGCAGATCGATCTTTGCCATTTTTCAAAACACTCAAGGGGTGTACAGATAAAAAGACTTTCCAATGGAGTTGTGATGCAGAGGTCGCCTTCCAAAAGCAGAAAGAGTTTATGGAAATTTTACCAACACTTACAGCCCCAATCAAAGGCGAGGTGTTATTCATGTAAATTGCGGCATCCTTCGAAAGCATCAGTGCGGTGCTCTTAGCTGAAAGGGAAAAGAAGCAAGTCCCAATCTACTTCATTAGCAGGGTCCTGCAAGGAGCTGAATTAAACTATTCGGAGTTGGCAAAGCTAATCTTAGCTTTGGTTTATGCTGCGAGGCGCCTTCAAAGGTACTTTGAAGCTCATCCCATCACGGTATTAACTAACAAGCCAATTAACCAGATACTGTCGAAGCTTGAAAAATCAGGCAGAGTAGCCAAGTGGGCTATCGAATTGGGAGAGCATGAGATAGAGTAAAAGGGCCGAAACTCCATCAAAGGTCAAATACTTGCAGATTTTCTCGTTGAAACACCTTTTTGACCTAGCCAAGATAAAGAGATCCCTAAGGAAAAGCACCCAAAAATGAAGGAGAGGTGGAAATTGTACACAGACGGAGCCTCAAGCTCCGATGGTTCAGGAGCAGGTCTAATGTTGGTCAGTCCAGAGGGTAAGGAATACACTTATGCATTACGTTTTGAGTTCGAAGCTACCAACAATGAACCTGAGTACGAAGCTTTATTAGCGGTCTTTGACTTGCAAAGGACATGGAGGTTCGAAATCTCTCTATTTTTGTGGACTCACAGCTAGTCGCCAACCAAATTAAGGGCTCCTATGAAGCAAGACAGCCCACCATCAAACAATATTTGGATAAAACTAAAGAGCTCCTTCAAGAGTTCGAGTCCTATGATATATCGCATGTTCGCAGAAACCAAAACAAGAAGGAAGATGCCTTAAGCAAGCTAGCTTCGATGGCGTTTGCTCATCTCACAAAGGAGGTTTTAGTGGAGGTATTGGCCGATAGGTCAATCAAAAAAGGCGAAGTGTCTGATGTCATACTCGAAGAAGGATCCAATTAGATGACTCCAATAAGGGAGTACTTAACCAGCGGTATTCTTTCAGAAGATCCTAAGCTCGCAAGGAAAGTCAGGGTCAAGGCTCCCCAATATAGGCTTATTGGGGATAATCTCTACAGAAGGTCCTATTTATCTCCATGGCTTCGTTGCGTAGGACCGAAACAGGCTACGAGCATAATCCAGGAGGTTCACGAAGGATCCTACGGATTGCACGCAGGCCCTCGCTCCGTTGTTTCGAAGGTAATAAAACTTGGATATTATTGGCCATCCATGCACAGAGACGCAATGGAGATAATACAAAGGTGTGAAGCATGTCAGATTCACTCCAAAGTTCCGAGAATGCCCAAACAAGACATGACCTCTATCACTTCAGCATGACCCTTCTGCCAGTGGGGTATTGATATAGTCGGACCCTTACCGGTGGCTCCAGGAGGAGTAAAATTCTTGGTCGTAGACATAGATTACCTCACCAAATGGGTTGAAGCCAAACCTTTGGCATCAGTAACAGGAAGGCATATGAAAAAGTTTGTGTGGGAACATATAATCTGTCGATTTGGGGTTCCACACATCATCATCTATGACAACAGAAAGCAGTTCGCAGAAGGGGTGTTCCCTGTCTTTTGCGAAGGCCTAAAAATCAAACAGTCATTTACTTCCGTATACCACCCTTAGGGTAATGGGCAAGTTGAAGTCACCAATAGGGACATTGTTAACGGAATCGAGAAGAGGTTGGGACGAAGCCATCATGGGTGGGTAGACGAACTACCCCAAGTTCTGTGGGCACATAGGATGTACTCCAAGTCAAGCCATGGGGAGACTCCTTTTAGCCTTACTTATGGAACGGAGGCTGTTATACCCTCTAAAATAAGCATCGAAATGGAACGCATTGTGAACTTTGAGGAGAAGACAAATGAAGATAGGCTTCGGGAGAACCTTGATCTTCTTGAAGAAAGAAGAGAAGTAGCCTCAATCAGAGAGGCTATCTATAAACAGAAGTTTGAAAAGTACTACAACAGCCGAGTTCGACCCTCCACATTCAAGCCAGGTGAATATGTCCTTCGGTTAAATTGTGCTAGCAAAGCTGAGTATGAAGGAAAACTAGGGCCCACATGGGAAGGACCCTACGTAATATCAGAAGCCTACGACAGCGGAGCATACAAGCTCGCAACGCTTAAGGGAGAAGTCATGGATAGAACTTGGAATGGTACCAATCTTCGTAAGTCATGCATACAAGCTTGTTTTTTCAATTTCATGTAATGTATTCTTCTCACTTTGGGAATGAAGCATTAATGGTAGGTGTCCTAGTGTTCATTTCTTAAAATGATGTAATTCTCCCTACCCAATTAATGATAAAATGCATTTTCCTCAAATCTCTTGTTTCGTTATTTTTAACAAAGATTTGTTCAGCCAAGTACTTTACAAGTTTCAATGTCGAAGGATGAAGCAGGACACATGTCTTGTGTACAAATAACATCCATTACAATTCACATTAACTTTTCCTATAAAGTATTAGGGTATTCTAAGCCCTTCGTGTCTTAAGGATAAAGACGGAGTGGGTCGCGACCCTCTGTCGCAGTCAAATTATACGATTGCTTAAAATCTTGGTTCAAAATACACACAATAAGGTTATAGCTTTAGGTTGTATATGTACGTTTATAATAAGTGTAAGAGAAGAAAAACATGACATTCATAGCGGGACATTACCACTAATTAACATTGATAAGGCCATAAATGGTCAAAGCAAAAGAAGCTCAAGCAATTGTCTAACGCATGGGTAGAAGCCAATATAGCAACAAAGATAAATTGTCTAAAGCACAAGTACATTAAACATTTTGAGACATTGTCTAAGGAATACACACTACCATTGAGATCCTTTCAACGTGGAATCGACATAAGGCAGTCAGAGGCAGTTTTCTTCGTTGAAGACGGAGGCTGAATCTTCCTTGGTTTCTTTGCTAGAAGGTCTTCTATTGGAGCTGAAGGATCTTTGGTTGCTTCGGTAAGGAAATGATACTCTTCTGCAGTGAACGCATTGCCAGCATCATTATACTCTTGCTCAGAATTTGGAAGACAGTACGATATCTCCGACAAGACTACAAGTTTCTTTGTCTAGGCAATCTCTTCCAATGTAGTACACGTACCATAAAAAATGGCCGCGTTCACCAGCCTTCCAATAACCTCCCCCATCTCGTCGCTATGATACAACTCCATAGCAACATGAGGAACAACCTTCGAAACCACTTCAGCTCGGTCCTTTTTCAAGTTTTTACACTGGAGTTTTAGCCTATCAATCTCTTTGCAAAGCTTAATCTCTTGCTCAACTAACCTTGCCCTTTTAGTTTCCAGACCTATACATTTAGATTTGAGCATAGTAATTTGTGCTCTATAGCCTGACACCTTAGCCTCCTCAACCTTCAACCTACTACATTCTGATTGGGATTCCCTTAATTTTCCTTCGAGGCTGTCAATCCTTACTCGCATGTCTTGGACAACAGGATTCTTCTCAAAGTCATCCATTACTTCTTTGCACTTAGCCTCTAACTCATCATACTCACAATCCCTATCTTTTTCTTTGGCTAAGATGGCATCTATTTTCCCTCTCACAGCCACCACTGTTTGAACCAGTTCCCTTGTTCGAGTATTAAGATGATTATCCAACACAGCCTGTCTAGCATAACTTTTGGAATGAAAATTGCAAAGTTCTTCCATAGACATGTTATCCAAAATCCCTCTCCAACTAGCAGGTGTCATTCTTTCAACTAATTGGTGACACGCAAGAGCATTTGGAAGCTCCCTAACATCGGGCAGGCCTGGGAAAGATAAGACAACAAGTTATATGATGAATAATATTTGTTACGTATGCAAGATTTCAACTTACTAGGAGTATCATCTTCAGGAATCCTTAGAGGGGTAGGTATAAAGGGTTTAGCATGGGAGCCTTTGGGTTTTACCATTCTTGTCGGAGGGGTTGGAAGTGATAATTTCCTTTTTGGAGGAGTTCTCACAGACATGGCAGCCTTTCCTTTCTTACTTTTCTTCTTGTCTGACATGCCGGAAGACCCTATGAGCCTCGTTCGAAATTCCTTGATAAGGGGATCATCGGAATCTGCTACAGTCTCCATAAAGTGCGGAGTCTCATCATTATTGACTGATGTTGACGGAGAGCCCACTCCGTAGTCCATATTTTTAGGATCTTGGGGGATGAAGCTAACATCTCTGGTACCACGACGAAATTCCTGAATGTCATTCCTGCAACAACGAATGGAAAAAGATAAATATCAGCAGATAAGTTATTTACTTTATTTGAATGGGTTTATACATACTTTTCCCTTCACACATTATCTCAGGTTTCAACGGAGAGCCTTCCCAATGATCAACAATGCCCGCCATATACAGTATCGGTTCAGGAAATGTTTGAACATCAAATGGATGACGTTCAAGACGTTGGTAAAGGGGATTGTTCCTTATGAAGTGAGGTAAAGGATCATCAAAATGTTTCTCGTCAAACCGGAATGCTTTATCTAGCAAAGATGGGAATTCGGAAGGTATGATTGTGCTTTGTACATAGAAAAACAGACCTTTCCATTTTCTTATATTTGCAAATGGTTTAGTTATTAAGCAAGGCATATCAGGCTCACTTCTTTTAGCCAAGGTTAACCAATCACCACCAGGGCAAAGATTAATAAAGCCTCTAAGTACATTAAGCGTTGGCTCATAGCCATAAGCTTTGCATACAACAATGTAGGTGGTCAACTTGGCTAAGCCAAAGGGATTTGATGAAGCGAAAAGTGTACCGCTTTTAGGGGGTCATTTAAGCCCTAAATCGTATTTATTTGATCAAATATTGCCCTAAATCGTTCCTTTTGTCATTTTAGGTACTTTGGAGAAGAAATCTGGAAAAGGAAGCATTTTGGACGTTTTTGGAGCATAAAAGTGAAGAAAACGACAAAGTCTCAAAATCGGATGGAAAAGTACCATTGACGGCGTCAAGGATTGCTCTTGACGGCGTCATGGCTTGTCAAAAGAGGTGGATATTAAAAATACACATGATAAGCCAGAGAATTTTACAACGGATTTCTGACGGCGTCAAGCTTTAAGGAGATCAAGGCCATCACGGTTTAAGCTAAAGAGAGACGGCGTCAAGCTTTATTCTGACGGCGTCAAGCCTTGATAAGCCAGGGAGGATTTTGGACGACTAAAGAGGGACGGCGTCAAGAAGGCCATCCGGGAACCCTAGACACGGCGAGGTGATGGCGTCAAGATCTACAACGTGACGCCGTCAGCCCTTAAACTCTATATATAGTTTTGCAATTTTTTGTCATTAGTGTGCAACTTTGTGAGGAGAAACCCTAAGACGAATTTCTGCCATTTTTAAGGGTTTTCATACCCTTGGATCTCCCATGTTTAATTGAAGATAAGTTATCATTTAATCAATCAATATTTCTATGTGTTGTTTGATTATATATTGTTCTTGTCCTTTAATTAACATGTTAGGCTAGATTTATCTTGTGTTTGCTTAGATCTAATGAAACCTAGCTATTGATTATTGGTTATTAGTGTGTTATTAGTTGTATTGGATGATTGTTCATCGATGTTAGGCTTAAGAAAACTGGCTAACCTCCTATTCGGTAACTTGCTTGAACGTCTTAAGAAACATGAACCAATGCGTACTAAGGTTTTTATGGTTGTATTTAATGCATGAGCGAATTCTAGTGATCCCATGTTAGGAGCTTCTTAGCCGGCTCGACATAGGAGTGAAGTAGGAGCTTGTAGAGTTGGGGAAGTACGTACGCCACCCCACGATTGGTATTAAGGAATACACCCGTCATCCACGCAATTAATACACACTAATCAACCGGTAAAAGATAGTTAGGGAGTAAGGAAATCTAAGTAAACACATTTCTCTCCACATAAGTTTCACAACCTTTTCATTTTCAGTATTTTATTTTATTTGCATTTGTAGTTATTTGGGTTAGTTGACTAGCAACTAATTCCGCCCACTCCTTCAAACCCGAGATTTTACTTGCTTTTATAAAAAATTATAAAAATACAAAAAGAATCTTCCCTCACCCTTAGACCTGTTAGAATAGTTTTTCAATCCTAACGACACTATTCCCTGTGGAGAACGATCAATCCCCCGTACTTACCACTACACTATACTACATCGGTCAGGTACACTGCCTGGTGGGGTTGTAAGCCTCTGGAGATCCCTCGAGAGGTAAAACCTGTTGTAAGGTCGCAAAACCACGCATCAAGTTTTTGGCGCCGCTGCCGGGGAATAGTTATTGTTTAGGTTGAATTTTTATTTTATTAGGTCTACTCACTAGATTCCTTTCTAGTGAGATTTTTATTTTTCTTTTTATTAGATTTCTTTAGTCTATCTTTTTCTTTGTGCCCTTTGTTTGTAAAACCATTTTCATTTGTCACCATGGCGGATGAAATTCCATTTAGATCATTAACAATAGAGGAACAATTACTTTACACGGATAGATTTGCTTCCTGTTGTTCCAATGAATTTTTAAGTGATCTTAGATATATACAAGAGGAGATGGGTGTAAAGTTTGATAGGTTTGATGAATTATGTGCATGTGCGGCTTCTATTAAACAATCATTGTTAGGATCAACTCCTTTTAATAAGACCCTTTGGAAAATTTTTGAGGAAAGCCTCCTAACCGTGAACCATAAGTTTAATAAATTAATGGGTTCGTATACATCACAACTTGAGGAAACAATTGAGGAGGATTTAGCCGAACATGAGCATATTGAGCAAAAAGACCTAGGTTTTATGATCAATGACTTTGAATCTCAAGGAACACATGATGAATCCTTTAGGCAAATTGAACATAGCAATCAAGTTATCGGGGAAGATTCTTATGAATCGGACTTAGAACTTGAAATGGCTAGAGAAGGATTTGAGATACTTAGGAACATGTTTGGGTTAGATTCTACTAAAACACATGATGTGGATATAATTGATATAGAGACAAGGAAGGATGAGGTAAATAACACAAACCTACAAAGTACCCCACAAGTCCTACCATCATTCGAGGCACACACACCGCCCGTGACTTACCCGGAAGAAGTAGAAGGGACTATAGGAACCCCAATTGAAGTAGAACCTTTGGAAGAAACACAACTAGAGGAAATAGGTTTGAATACTTGTAGTCATAACCTTTCTCTTAGTTCTAGGGAAGTTCCTAGTTTTGATGAACCGGAGCCTAAACCAAAACCGTTACCTAATCTTCCATCCTTAGATGTGAACTTAGGAATTGAATTAGGTCCCGACCCACCCATCAAACCTTATAGTCCGGGTAATGTTAATATTAAGGTAGTAGACTCTAGGCCATGTGGAGTGGAAGCTAATATAGGAGTGAACCATGACCTTACATACTTACATCACCCATTCATGATTGATCACAAGAAACATTATGGGTTTAAACCGGGTTTATTAGGTCAAGATGGATTCCCAACTAGGAATTTCTCGAAGTTGATAGAAGATGATCCCTTTTTAGGAGAAAACTTTAATTCACCCATTGACCAAAGTGAACTAGGTAAGGTTATGATGAAAGGAGCACACCCCTTTGAGTATATAATTCATCCACCACTCTTTCCTCACGCGGCATACTTCCACCGAGATGGTGTGTATCGCTACTATCACCCGCACTTAATCCTAAGTGTAGGAAAAACCTCTCCTTTATCCGTTAAATAAGGGTAGAGTCAGGCTCGTGACTCGAACAAAAACAAGCGCTTCTTGGGAGGCAACCCAAGCTTTATTTGCTTTGTGTGTTTATTTGTTTGTTTGATTTTATTTGTTTTCGTATGTGTGTTTAATTTTTATTATTATTGATTCATGTTCAAAACTAAATTGTGAAAATGCTTTATCTTGTTTTTAACTTCGTCTTAACTACATATAAAGGTATTTTGCAAAAGATAAGTGTAAGGGAAATCCAAATCGGTTTATTAGAACACAAATGCACATGAATCGTAATAATAATAAATTAACATACATATTCGTATTTGTTTGAGTCAAATGCTTGTATCGAGTCATAATGATATTTTGCAGGATTTCCAGGAAGTAATGTATAGGTTTTTCCAGAAATTTTCTGGAAACTTAACATGAGAATTCTGTCAGATCATTTCTGACGGCGTCAGGCTTTACAACCTGACGGCGTCAGGTTTTAATTTTCTGAAATTTTTGAAAGTTTTGTTTTCATAAAAAGTTTTTATTAAATCTCTAACTTATAATCTCCAGGAATCTGCAAAATTATCATTCCACAAGCATTATATCCTTATATATAGATTTATCCCGCCGATGTTATGCAAGTTTTCGTGTTTGTTTTCTCAGGTTTAACAGGTTATTTTGGACAAGGAAATGTATGTGGAATCAAGCTTATGGCGATGCTTTAGTCTTGGAGCTTCTACATTCTCTTGGAAGAAGATCTAACCATGTTACCACATTATCCACCGAGCGAATCAGGGGAGTATTTGATTTCATTCTTTTACCTTATTTACTTTTACATCTTGTTATTTGAACATTGGGGACAATGTTCATCTTAAGTGTAAGGGGGGTAAAAATACGATACTTTAGAGAATGCAATTACGCTTGATTTGTGTTTGTTTAATGGTAGATGTGTAATAAAACTGAGATAAATACCTGTTAGGGCAATTTTAGTGCCAAATTTAAATTTTTTTACAACATATAGGAGTGAAACTTTGATCTTAATGAGCGTCTCATGGATAGGAGTTATATGACTAGCACAAAAACCGTACCACTAAAAAATTTTCCACCACCAAATATGTGAGGTTCGCCCCTAGAATTGGTAGGAAAAGCATTTATGCTATGATGTGTGTACCGGTAGCACTTAGATTCTAGAACTTGCGTTAGGACCATTCCGAGGCCACAAGTGAGACTACATTCGTGTAGTTAGATTTACTACATGATAAGAGGCATTAGGATGAACCCATTGTTTTACACCTGTGTTTTTGTTATAATTACTTTGGCTACATTGGTCAAGTAATTCTCCCACACCCTTTGCGTTGTACTCATTTTTAGTACACGATACCCCTAGTACACCCCTCAGAGCCTATCTTTTCGTTTCGACCTTTAAGCATTTTACTTAAAGGAAGAATTTGTTTACACCCCACTTAAATGTACACCCAAATCGCCTTAGCCTACCTTGTATGCACTCATTTTTAGTGCATTATTGTGACAACATTTGTTTAAACCCAAGTTAATTATCTAATTGATTACATGGTTGCTAAGTCGAGTCATATCCTTGTACATATTGTTTTGGGACGACTGGGACTCATGGGTAAAGTACTAGTGTAATGGAGTAATGGGGAAGAACATCATTTATTACCCCCATATGTGCTGAATATTTTAAAAGTACTCCAAGTGTTTCGATTATCTTGATTCGAGTCGATAGAATAGTTATTTGTAAAGTTATGTAAAAGTTCAAGTGTAAGGGGAATGCAACGCCCCTATGATGTATTATTTTGGATGGTAGGGCAAGAGTGTATGAAAAAAAAAAAAAAAAAAAAAAAAAAAACAAAAAAATGAGAAAAAGGAAAATAGAAAAAACATACGGACTACCATCCCGTTTCATTTTATGTTTATTTTATGTTTTTGTTATTTTGTTCTTAGCTTAAGTCGAGTCTAGTCTTGGCTTAGCAACGCCATATTGTGCATGTAATTAATCAAGATCTTTAACTCGCCACCAGTAAAATATCCCTTATCCAACAAAACCGTGTTTATCATATCCCTACACCTCACGTTATAACCCGTTTAAAAGCCCTCTTTGATAGTTTATCTTAGGTGCTTACGCCTAGTGGAGGAGGTTTTTGATCCTTTCCCAAGCCTATGGTAATCTATTTGCTATGACAGGTAGTGAGAGATATTATCCGTTTTCATTTATGAGATTTATTTTGATGACACCTGAGAGATGTGAGTATCTAAACACTACTTGTGAGGTGCTAGTTTATAATCTCCGTGCTTATTATGATTAAAGTGGAATGACTATTTATTGTAATTACTTTTATATTAGCATTAAATGACCCCTAACTTGTATTTTGATTAGAATAAAAGCGCATTTGCTTGGGGACAAGCAAATCTCAAGTGTAAGGGTATTTGATGAAGCGAAAAGTGTACCGCTTTTAGGGGGTCATTTAAGCCCTAAATCGTATTTATTTGATCAAATATTGCCCTAAATCGTTCCTTTTGTCATTTTAGGTACTTTGGAGAAGAAATCTGGAAAAGGAAGCATTTTGGACGTTTTTGGAGCATAAAAGTGAAGAAAACGACAAAGTCTCAAAATCGGCTGGAAAAGTACCTTTGACGGCGTTAAGGATTGCTCTTGACGGCGTCATGGCTTGTCAAAAGAGGTGGATATTAAAAATACACATGATAAGCCAGAGAATTTTACAACGGATTTCTGACGGCGTCAAGCTTTAAGGAGATCAAGGCCATCACGGTTTAAGCTAAAGAGAGACGGCGTCAAGCTTTATTCTGACGGCGTAAAGCCTTGATAAGCCAGGGAGGATTTTGGACGACTAAAGAGGGACGGCGTCAAGAAGGCCATCCGGGAACCCTAGACACGGCGAGGTGACGGCGTCAAGATCTACAACGTGACGCCGTCAGCCCTTAAACTCTATATATAGTTTTGCAATTTTTTGTCATTAGTGTGCAACTTTGTGAGGAGAAACCCTAAGACGAATTTCTGCCATTTTTAAGGGTTTTCATACCCTTGGATCTCCCATGTTTAATTGAAGATAAGTTATCATTTAATCAATCAATATGTCTATGTGTTGTTTGATTATATATTGTTCTTGTCCTTTAATTAACATGTTAGGCTAGATTTATCTTGTGTTTGCTTAGATCTAATGAAACCTAGCTATTGATTATTGGTTATTAGTGTGTTATTAGTTGTATTGGATGATTGTTCATCGATGTTAGGCTTAAGAAAACTGGCTAACCTCCTATTCGGTAACTTGCTTGAACGTCTTAAGAAACATGAACCAATGCGTACTAAGGTTTTTATGGTTGTATTTAATGCATGAGCGAATTCTAGTGATCCCATGTTAGGAGCTTCTTAGCCGGCTCGACATAGGAGTGAAGTAGGAGCTTGTAGAGTTGGGGAAGTACGTACGCCACCCCACGATTGGTATTAAGGAATACACCCGTCATCCACGCAATTAATACACACTAATCAACCGGTAAAAGATAGTTAGGGAGTAAGGAAATCTAAGTAAACACATTTCTCTCCACATAAGTTTCACAACCTTTTCATTTTCAGTATTTTATTTTATTTGCATTTGTAGTTATTTGGGTTAGTTGACTAGCAACTAATTCCACCCACTCCTTCAAACCTGAGATTTTACTTGCTTTTATAAAAAATTATAAAAATACAAAAAGAATCTTCCCTCACCCTTAGACCTATTAGAATAGTTTTTCAATCCTAACGACACTATTCCCTGTGGAGAACGATCAATCCCCCGTATTACCACTACACTATACTACATCGGTCAGGTACACTGCCTGGTGGGGTTGTAAGCCTCTGGAAATCCCTCGAGAGGTAAAACCTGTTGTAAGGTCGCAAAACCACGCATCAGGATTCAACCTGGAAATGTGTACTTGATAATATTGTAAAAACTCTAATATTAGAGGATGGATCGGAATCCTTAGGTTGGATTCTATTAATGCATGCACATAAAGCCCCACATACCCTGTCGGATCATCAAAAATATTTTGGTTTCCGTTTGGAAGAATAACTTTATACTCCTTGGGTATAGGGTATTTTCCAAGAAATTCCGTTAAGGCCTGTTCTGATAAGGTACATTTTTGTTGCCTAATGATCCTCTTTGCTGCCATACTCATCTTAAACTAAGCACAATGAGTGTAAGAGGTCAACGATTTGGGGAAGGAAATTACCTTAAGAAACTCAGATGAAGCACGAAGCACAGTATTGTGTATGTATATTTTGGGCATGATGGAAAAGTGATCTAGGGTTAGAAGTAATGAGGGACTTATGTATGTCCTTGGTGGTTTTATCCTAGCCATCCACATACAATCATAATCCGAGACATATACAGATATCAATTTATTTTTAAATTTTGAAAAGATGTTTGTAGTTACCAAAAACCTAGATGCTGTAGCCTAGGGTGGGGTAGCTGGATATTCATTAGGCGCATTTAATGCGCAGTTAGTTTAGTACTTATCTTTTCTCATACATATTTGTGACGAAGGGGATAGCTTATACGTTGTTTTTGAGTCGAATGCAATTTATACTCATACGTATATATCACTTTCGACTGGGGGCTTGATTCCTCTGAACGGGTCGAAGGACTCCCCTTCGAACCTGTAGGAAGCCCTCCCTTCGGAGGCCCAAGTTAATCTCTTAGCACGTTTCATTGGCGTAAAACCATTCATCTATGAAGTGGTTACCATGTGGGAATCCGCCAATCGAAGCCCTAAGCCCTTCGGGGTACTCCTCTCGAAGGGACAAGAACGGAGAGCTACCTTGACTTGGTCATACCCACGTCTCCTCTTCCCTTAGGTTTTCCCGCCAAGGGGGAGATCATGGGCCACAAAGCCCTAGCGGTTACCACAAATCATGGGACGCCCCCATGATCTCCGAATCAAGTGCAACCGCCCACTAAGGCCTATTTCTCCCCTATAAATAGCTTAGACGGGCCAGAATCATGGTAACTTCAACTAGACTCTCTCACTTTACTATCAACTTACCATATCACATACTAACTCGCACGCCGGAGGTGGTTCGCAGGGTCCAACCCCTGCGCAATCACTTAATGTACTGTTTTGGTATTTCTTATTTCAGGTTAAGAACAAGCTTGGCGCAACCTCAACACCCCATAAATCCTTTGATCATCATCGAAGGCCTGGTCGTGCAATTTATTGTACAATCAAGTATCTTCACCTAGAAGAAAGAGAGCCGGTGGAAACTACTCGACCAACAGATTAGACATAACATAGAGTTAGAGGGCATCACATAAGAAACTGAAAAAATAGGTCTTTGTTGGGCTAACGTAAAGGGCCAAATGGGATGTTACACCCGTATCCCGATAAGGTACATTTTATGTAAATATTATGCCATGAAAACATAAGTTATGTGCCATGAATCAAGTTATAACTCAATGTATGAATGGAATAAAAGGATTAGAACTAGAAGGACTATAAGTAGCAATAGACCAAACATGCATCTAACTCCAATAATTAAATGAGATCAAGACTTTAGAAAAATCTAGAAAAGGTGTTGGTGAGTTGTTGGTGTCGACTTTCACAAGAGGAAAAGGGAGGGAAAAACTTCAAGTGATCATCTAGCTCAATTGTGTATCAAGAAGTGATAAAGAAGCTTTAAGGAAGCCTTAATTGTAATCTCTTCACTTTGTAATTGGTTTTCCCCAAATGTGAAAATTAGGGTTCATGTGATGGGTTTTAATGATTATAGTGAAAAGTAGTGAAATAATGGTCTCTTTAGTTTGTAGACACTAATTGTAGTTAATGTTGTGCTAGGAAGCCTTTGTAGAAGCTCAATCAAGTCAAGTAGGAAGCTAATAGGATTTGAGGTAAGTATATGGGTATAATCCTTGTTAATGTTATGATGTTAATGTTATGCTTGTGTTAATGTATTTATTATGGAGCTTGTTAATGTGTATTAGCTTGGATCCAATGCTAGATAAGTAATGATATATATATAATTACTTGCTTGATCAAGGTGAGTAATAATTCTACTTGATGCTCCTTGTTAATGTTATGAGTGGTGTTAATCACCAATCTCATGTGAATGTGATGTTGATTATATCTTGTATACTTACTAAGCGTTTTCGCTTACGGTTTAGATGTTAATGGTTTTGTAGGTTCTAGCGGAGGAAGCAAAGGTAAGGATCTTGCCTAGTGGTAGTAGTGGAATGAAGCTTAGCGTAGTTAGAAGCTAACTTTGAAGACCATAACTCTTGGACCAAGTAATTTTGAAGTTGAAAGCCGAAGTACCCTTTTGTGCCTTGGTATATTTAACTTGTGCGTTTGTTTTGTTAAATTGTGGTATTGTCGTCAAACATTATCTTTTGTTTATGTAAATCTCTTGGGTTAAACGTTTAAGTGTCATGTGGTCCTTGTGGTAAGTGAACTTGAATGAATTTGTTGTAAAAAGGGTGTTTGGCGCAAAGCCATTATGACCCATTTTGATGTATATACGGGTTGACTTGCTAGGGAACAAGATGGATTTGATAAGTTAACGTGGTTGGTTAAGTTTGTTGTAAAATGTAAGTTGTATGGGTCGGTTATAGCGAAAACGGGATGAAAACGAAGTGTTTTTGGGAATGTGCAGGTCCATGCCGGAGGTTTGGAAGCCAAACCCACGGCATGGGAGAGTTGGGAAACTCCCCCAAAATGACCAGAAGGGCCATGCCGCCCGGTTTGGGTTTATTCCGGCGGCATGGGAGGGTTTTTGGGGCCATGCCGGCGGTTTGGGTTTCATGCCGGCGGTATGTGCTTAGTTCCAAATTTTGTCGATTTTCAAAAATTCATATCTTTTAATCCGTAAATCAAAACGGGTCGTGCGACCTATCATTTCGAAGGTAATTGAGTGTACTTTAATTTAAAAATAGCCTCAAGGGCTGAATGCTTATACATTTTTGTCAGTCATCAAAAGAGTGGTCAGATGTCCATAAAAGTAAATCGTTTTTGTGTAAAAAGTTTAATTTTTTTTATCTAAACGGGTATGGGGCGTTACAACTTGGTATCAGAGCTTTGGTCTAAGAGATTTAGGATTTCACTTTAGGATTTCCTAGACTTAGGCCTTGTATAGATGCGGTTAGAGCTAGTGTTTGTTATTTGTGTATTGTTTGGATGATTTTGAGGACCCATATGTTCAATATTTTCATGACTACGCCTGGCCACCATAGTGATGAAAATACGGGACATATGTGAAATTGAAATCATTTAGATCATACATGAGTGACAAGCTAGGGTGCTAGAACAAAGATAGAAATGTCATTCATGCATTGGCTAAGTATACATAATTGTGTTTAATGTTGTGAATTGCTAATTTTCATTAAGAAGAAATGGAAACCCCTTTCACGAAGGAAGTCGCGAAAGCCACGGCTTCCAAGCATGCCGAAACTTTGGCAAGTGATCCGGGTAATGATAGTAAGGATAATGAAAGTTCTTCCTCTAGCTCCGGAGGCCTTAACCTTAGAGGTTTCACGAAGAGGAAATGAAAGCTCTAGACTCAATGATGGCAAAAAGAGTGGGTAAGGCTATTGAGCAAGCAATGCCCTACTATGTCAAACAAACGACGCAAAATCTTAGGGAGTTAATGAAGGAAGAGTTTAAGGAGTTTAAGAAAGTGTGTGGTCCGGTGAAGGAACCTAAGAGTGACAAAGCTACTTATCGGGACTTCACGGCTTGTGATGTGCCGCGGTTTACCGGTGTACTTGACCCCATTGTTAGTAATAGGTGGATCACGGCGGTGGAAGGTGCTTTTCGTACTAGTGGTTGTGAAGAAAGGAAGAAGGTTATCTATGCTACTAACTTTCTTTGTGATAGTGCTAAGACTTGGTGGGAAGGAAAGGTGTGTGAGAAAGGTGAACCTTGGGCGGAGACTTGTACTTGGAAGGAATTCAAGGAGTTGGTTAGTGCCAAGTATGCTCTGGTTGAAGAAATTGACAAGATTCGAGAGAAGTTCCAATCTCTCACTCAAACTAATGAAATGGTAAATGAGTTGTGGAGGACGTTTAATGATATGGTTCCTTATTGTCCCGAGTACCTTGTGAATGAAAAGCTTAAGGTTGACAAGTTCCAAAGGATGCTCAAGGATGATATTCGTGATGTGATTTCGCCATTCAAATGTACTACTTTGGAGGATCTTTTAAGTAGAGCTAGGGTAAGGGAGGCGGACTTACTTAGGAGGAAGGAGAAAGAGGCTAGAGAACCAAAAAGGAAGCTAGAGTTTGCGGATCGGGATGGGAAGAAAACCAAATTTGACCATGGCAAGAAGAGTGTGGTAAACAAAGCTAAGGTAGCATGTTCTAAGTGTGGCAAGTTCCATCTTGGGGAATGTAGGTGAAATACGCCGGGTTATTATAAGTGTGGAGCCTTAGATCATCAAAGCAAAGATTGTACCAAGCCGATGATAGTATGCTATGGGTGTAACGAGATAGGGCATAGGTTGAGGGATTACCCGAAAACAAAGGCAATTGAAGCGAAGCCTTTGAGAATAATCAAGGAAGAGAAAGTAGAAATTCCAAAATGAAAAGCTCGAGTCTACCAAATGAGTGTCGATGAAGCCAAGTCGGGGACCGATGTCATCACAGGTATTCATCTTGTAAATTCCGTACCCGCTCGGGTTTTGTATGATTCGGGTGCTAGTGTTTCTTTCGTGTCTTATGATTTTAGCAAGCAACTAACTTCCCCACTAGCTACACTCCCGATACCCCTAGAAGTCGAAATAGCCGATAGTAAAATTGTTGTTGTGTCTAATGTATATCGAGATGTAGAAATAGAGATTGATGAGAACGTCTTTAAAATTGACTTAATACCCATTATGCTCGGGGAATTTGATATTATTATTGGTATGGATTGGCTTGATAAATATAACACGGCTATCCTTTGTAGCCAAAAGATCATTCGAGTTGTGAATCCTAGCGGTCGTGAAATGATTATTTATGGGGATAAAAGAAAAGGTGAACTAAAGTTATGTACCGTGATGAAGGCTAGGAGATATTTATCACGTGGATGTTATGCCTTCATGGCTCACGTGGTAGATACGAGCTTTGAGAAGAAAAGTATCGATGATGTTCCGGTCGTGAATGAATTTTGTGATGTTTTTCCGGAGGACTTGCCGGGTATTCCACCCGAAAGGCAAGTCGAATTCCGTATTGATCTTGTTCCGGGTGCTACCCCTATTGCTAAAACTCCCTATCGCCTTGCTCCGTCCGAAATGAAAGAGTTGATGAGCCAACTTCAAGAATTGCTCGACAAGGGTTTTATTCGTCCTAGTAGTTCGCCATGGGGAGCTCCAATCTTGTTCGTTAAAAAGAAAGATGGTAGTATGCGGATGTGTATTGACTACCGAGAATTGAATAAAGTCACGGTGAAGAACGTGTATCCGTTACCAAGAATTGATGACCTTTTTGATCAACTTCAAGGTGCTAAGTGCTTTTAAAAAATCGATCTCCTTTCGGGTTATCATCAATTGAAGGTCCGAGAAGAAGACATTCCTAAGACGGCCTTTAGGACCCGTTATGGACACTACGAGTTTACGGTTATGCCTTTTGGTCTCACGAACTCGCCTGCGGTTTTCATGGATCTTATGAACCGCGTATGTAGACCGATGTTGGATAGGTTCGTCATAGTGTTCACCGATGACATTCTTATTTACTCGAAGAGTAAGGAGGAACATGCCACGCATTTGCGGGAGGTTTTAGAAACTTTGAGAAAAGAAAATTGTATGCTAAATTCTCAAAATGCGAATTTTGGTTACAATAAGTTCAATTCCTCGGTCACGTTATTAATGCCGATGGTATCAAGGTTGATCCTTCAAAAGTGGAAGCCGTAATCAAATGGCATGCGCCAAGGAATGTTGGTAAGATTCGAAGCTTTCTTGGCCTTGCGGGATACTATAGGAGGTTTATTCAAGACTTCTCCAA
Organism: Artemisia tridentata subsp. tridentata; assembly: GCA_021014915.2. Classification (NCBI taxonomy): domain Eukaryota; kingdom Viridiplantae; phylum Streptophyta; class Magnoliopsida; order Asterales; family Asteraceae; genus Artemisia; species Artemisia tridentata. Next base: position 343,298,034 of record CP139503.1, on the reverse strand, counting down.
AATCGCATCGTCGTTAACGAAACTCATTAAGAAGAACGCTACTTTCGAATGGGGTGAAGAAAAAGACAAAGCCTTTCGTACTCTACGAAGGAAATTGTGTGAAGCACCGGTTCTAGTGTTGCCGGAAGGGACCGAAGATATGGTGGTTTATAGTGATGCATCTTATTCGGGTCTTGGATGTGTTCTCATGCAAAGGGGAAAAGTGATTGCTTACGCCTCGAGACAACTAAAGAAGCATGAAGAAAATTATGCAACTCACGACCTTGAGTTTGCGGCTGTGGTTTTTGCTTTAAAACTTTGGAGGCATTACTTGTATGGTGTCAAGTTTGTAATTTACACCGATCATCGAAGCCTTCAATATTTCCTTGATAAGAAAGATCCCAACATGAGACAACGAAGATGGTTAGACTTGTTGAAGGACTATGATTGCGAAATTCGCTACCATCCCGGTAAAGCGAATGTTGTGGCGGATGCTTTGAGCCAAAAGGATCAAAACGAGGTTACTAAAATTCATTCCTTGAGAATGATTGTCACCACCGACCTTTTTGATAAGATCAAGTTAGCTCAAAAGGAGGCATTGAAGAAAGAAAATAGGGAAGGTGAGCGTATCACTTCCCACATACCACATCTCGAAGAAGATAGTCGAGGAATTAAGACTCGGTATGGAAGGGTTTACATCCCTTTTCGTAGTGACATCAAGGAATTGATTCTAGAGGAAGCACACAAGTCGAAATATTCTATTCATCCGGGAGCTACAAAGATGTTGATGAAGCGAAAAGTGTACCGCTTTTAAGGGGTCATTTAAGCCCTAAATCGTATTTATTTGATCAAATATTGCCCTAAATCGTTCCTTTTGTCATTTTAGGTACTTTGGAGAAGAAATCTGGAAAAGGAAGCATTTTGGACGTTTTTGGAGCATAAAAGTGAAGAAAACGACAAAGTCTCAAAATCGGCTGAAAAGTACCTTTGACGGCGTCAGGGATTGCCCTTGACGGCGTCATGGCTTGGCAAAAAAAAGATGGATATGAAAATTACTCATGATAAGCCAGAGAATTTTGCATGAAAAATCTGACGGCGTCACCCTTTGAAGTAATCAAGGTCATCACGGTTTAAATTAAAGAGGGACGGCGTCAAGCCATATTCTGACGGCGTTAAGCTTTGATAAGCCAGAACGGATTTTGGAGGTCTAAAGAGGGACGGCGTCAGGATGGCCATCCGGGAACCCTAAAAGCGGCGAGGTGACGACGTCAGGATCTACAACGTGACGCCGTCAGCCCTTAAACTCTATATATAGTTTTGCAATTTTTTGTCATTAGTGTGGAACTTATTGTGTGTAACTTTGGAGGAGAAACCCTAGACGAATTTCTGCCATTTTTAAGGGTTTTCATACCCTTGGATCTCCCATGTTTAATTGAAGATAAGTGATTATTTAATCATTCAATATGTCTATGTGTTGTTTGATTACATCTTGTTCTTGTCTTTTGATTAACATGCTAGGCTAGATTTATCTTGTGTTTGCTTAGATCTAATGAAACCTAGCTATTGATTATTGGTTATTAGTGTGTTATTAATTGTATTGGATGATTGTTCATCTATGTTAGGCTTAAGAAAACTGGCTAACTTCCTATTCGGTAACTTGCTTGAACGTCTTAAGAAACATGAACCAATGCTTACTAAGGTTTTTATGGTTGTATTTAATGCATGAGCGAATTCTAGTGATCCCATGTTAGGAGCTTCCTAGCCGGCTCGACATAGGAGTGAAGTAGGAGCTTGTAGAGTTGGGGAAGTACGTACGCCACCCCACGATTGGTATTAAGGAATACACCCGTCATCCACGCAATTAATACACACTAATCAACCGGTAAAAGATAGTTAGGGAGTAAGGAAATCTAAGTAAACACATTTTTCTCCATATAAGTTTTACCAACCTTTTCATTTTCTGTTATTTTATTTTATTTGCATTTATAGTTATTTGGGTTAGTTGACTAGCAACTAATTCCGCCCACTCCTTCAAACCCGAGATTTTACTTGCTTTCATAAAAAATTATAAAAATACAAAAATAATCTTCCTTCACCCTTAGACCTAATTAGAGTAGTTTTTCATACCTAACGAACACTATTCCCTGTGGAGAACGATCAATCCCCCGTACTTACCACTACACTATACTACATCGGTCAGGTACACTGCCTGGTGGGGTTGTAAGCCTCTTGAGATCCTTCGAGAGGTAAAACCTGTTGTAAGGTTGCAAAACCACGCATCAAGTTTTTGGCGCCGCTGCCGGGGAATAGTTATTGTTTAGGTTGAATTTTTATTTTATTAGGTCTACTCACTAGATTCCTTTCTAGTGAGATTTTTATTTCATTTTTTCTAGGTTTTCTTTAGTCTATCTTTTTTCTTAGTTTCTTTGTTCGTAACCATTACCATCCGACATCATGGAAGGTGGTAATATCCTTGATCCCAACAACCCACCACCACCACCTCCTAGAGCCTGTACCTTAGGAGACTATTCTCGTCCTAGCCACCATGGCTATCGAAACACCATTGAGCTCACTCAAGGAGCCAATGTCACTCCCTTGCGATCCGACACCATCCGGTTGGTGCAAAGCGGATGCGCATTCCATGGACTTCGTTCTGAAGATCCTAATCAACATCTCAAGGACTTTCTCAAAATCGTTGATTCTATAGACCTTGATGTTGCCACTCGAGAGACGACCCGACTGCGTCTCTTTCAATTCTCTCTGCGGGACCAAGCTAGTCAATGGCTAGAGCGTCTACCCGCAGGATCCATCACCTCTTGGGATGATCTCACCACTCGTTTCCTTGCTCAGTTTTTCCCACCAAGAAGAACTACCAAGCTAAGGAATGATATCTTGATGTTCCAACAACGTCAAGGCGAAACCCTCTACGAGGCATGGAATCGATTCAAGGACTTACTCCAAAAAGTCCCTCACCATGGCATGGATCCTTGGCTACAAATCCAACGATTTTATGATGGCGTAAACCATCAAACTCGAAGAACCATAGATTACGCTGCCAATGGAAGGCTGAGCAGGCTCAGTGTCGATAAGTGCTGGGAAGTCATTGAAGACTTAGCACAGTACGAAGAAGAAGAATGGAAAGACTCAGCGTTCTCGGAAGAAGGGATTTTAAATTGCATGAGTGCAACCCAAGAACAGCTGTTCGAAAACATAAAAAAACAGGTTGAGAGATTAATGAAAGCTGAGACACCTACGACTGATGAAAATCCCGATGAGTGCGTGAACACAATTGGTAAACGTATGTTTCATCAATTCTCACGACAAGATGAGTTTGAAGGGATAATGCTAACTTTCGTGAACAACCAAGAGAGACGGATCCAGGAATTAGAGACTCAATTGAAAAACACCCAAGATATGTTCATGGAACTTGCAGAAAAATTTATCGCGAGAATAAAGGGGAAAATTAGGGATGAAGCTTCACACAAAAAGATCTAGAAGATCTTTGAACTCCCGGTCCCTATTGAACCATACAACGAATGGGATGATGAAACCCCTCTCCCCGAGCCTTCACCTTTAAAACCCTCTTATCCATTTGGATCCCCTCGCGAGAAAGAGAATTCTCAAGATCATAGCATTTTCGTGGGAAGCATGGTTGTCACGCTCCCTAACTTTCATGAAGCTAGGAAACGATCTTTTGGCTTTAAGCCAGGCGTGAGAAGAACTCAATTAAAGCACACCCTCATTTCGAAAACCCCCTGGAAAAGTTCCTCTCACTCCCTGAATACCTGCCGTGATGGAAATTGGAACCTGAATGAGACGTCAACCGGCCCTTTCCAACATTTTACTACACCCCGTGACAGTAACAAAACATTTAACCCAGGAGGAACTTGTTAACGAGACTAACTATCAGGGTTATTGACCCTGACTAGCTGCTCCCTTAAAGTACAAGGGGCTCAATTGTAAACTGGCACAAAGTGGTAAATTACGCTGGTCTGACGGCGTCAGACTATGAACGTGACGTCGTCACCCCCCGTCTGCACAGCAATAATAACTTTATTTCCATCACTTTCAACACAAACCCTACAAACCATATCCACTCCAACCCCACCTACGAATTTCCCAGGACCAATTCGCCAACCTCCGCTACCAATCTTCACGTGGTAAGTAATTTTTACTCATTCTTTTCGCTTCAATTACTCATAGGATTCTTAAATTTCGAAAATCCCCAACTCATGAAACCCTAGGATTGATTCATGCTTAGAACTCATAATGTCCTTTAATTAGTGTTATTTAGCAATAATTAAAGCATTTGATGATTGGCAATCAAATGGGTCTATTCACTAATTGGGAGGCCACGAATTTGAACCATAACCTATGATCCAATCACCCATTTTGCTGTAAAAAGGGGCGTTTGGTTTATAAGCTTAAAGTTTGGATATTGATTTTTCCCTCGTAATTTTGGATTTGAATTTGGTCGAACCTGACGGCGTCACCTAGCAAAGGGTGACGGCGTCAGACCTGTCTGATGCTCCACCAAATCTTTAATTCACATATTAACACTTTTGTTCCTCCTTGCTTTGTTCCAGATAATGAGTAAGCGTCAAAGACCTAGCCGAGGGAGTTCTTCCAGATCTCAACAAGAGAACTTTGGCGACACGGTCCTCAGTTGGGGTGTCTTTGATGATGATGCTGCCACAACTAAATACACCCAATTGCTACAGCATAAAGTTGAAAATGGGGCCGTGGTAGATTGTAGCTTTTTGAGGAGGGAAGGTCTTGAGAAAACCTTTCTTCAAAGCTTTCAGACGGATGAATTTACCGGCCCTCAGTGGGAAAACCTGTTTAGAATTCAAGAGCCGGTCTATGACGAATTGGTACGTGAATTCTTTGCCACTTTTCACTTTGACATGGCCGAGGCAAGGACCGATGTGGGTAGGACCACAATCTACTTTAGGCTGGGGGTGAGCTTAGGACATGCTCGGTTACTGAGTTTGGATGGAGACTAGGGTTGTATAGTCAGCATGAAACCACTCAAGTAGGGTTCATGACTAGGTTGTTGCATGGGGAGTCAATGAGGAATGATTTTAGATGTTCCATGTTCTGGCCGATTATTGGGGATGGTGTGTACACCTCGACTACTGTGGCATCTCAAATCAGGGAACCTAGAGTTAGGTTGATCCATAGATGTCTTACCTACAGCTTGACAGGGCGCCACAGCTCTCACCAGCGTGTCACTACTTCAGACCTCTTCTACTTGTACACCATTTACTCGAATGAGGTTTACTGCAACATCCCATTTTGGGTTGCTAGCTTTCTGTATGGTGGAGTTAGGGAAAGGGAAGGAGACAGGATTTATGGTGGGGTGTTTATCACCCGGCTGGCCCGATCCTATGGAGTCCTCAGGCCCGAGGTCATGAGGTATTTGAGTAGTGGTGATGCATGCAGGACAGTGAAGGTTAGGTCCCTGAAGCAGATGGAGGTGGTTATGGAGATGCATGATGGGACCTTTATGTGGTATCATCCAGACGGTGATGAGGATGCTGGTGATGAGGATGATGAGGAGGAGGAGCATCAGCAGCAGCAGCATGGGGGTTATGAGGCTGGTACAGCAGATTACTACCGACACATGAGCAGAGGGGATTGGCAGGCTCACCAGGGGGCATGGATGGGCCAGGTTGATACTTGGAGGACCCGGGTGGACGAGAGGTTCGACTGGATGTATGATCACACTGTTCGGCAGATGCAGCATCTATCTACGCGTGATCAGTTGGACCCACACCTGCAGATTGATCCTTTCCCTGGGCGTGAGCAGGATTACCCACCATATGGGTACTACGGGCATCTCCCTCCAGACTACGACTATCGCCAAGGTCCCCCACCCCAGTGATTATTTGATTTGATGTTTTGATGTTTGAACAATTTAATCTATGGTTGTATGTTTTGGAACAATTTGGTCTGTAATAGTTTAGGATAAGGCATCTTTTGGCCTTTAAACATTTGTGATATTGATTTTCTTTATTGCATGCAAGCCTTAGTTGTGTGTTTATTTATTTGTTTGTTTGATTTTATTTGTTTCCATATGCGTGTTTAAGTTTTATTATTATTGATTCATGTTCAAAACTAAATTGTGAAAATGCTTTATCTTGTTTTTAACTTCGTCTTAACTACATATAAAGGTATTTTGCAAAAGATAAGTGTAAGGGAAATCCAAATCGGTTTATTAGAACACATATGAACATGAATCATAATAATAATAAATTAACACACATATTCGTATTTGTTTGAGTCAAATGCTTGTATCGAGTCATAATGATGTTTTGCAGGATTTCCAGGAAGTAAGGTAGAGGTTTTTACAGAAATTTTCCGGAAACTTAACATGAGAATTCTGTCAGATCATTTCTGACGGCGTCAGGCTTTACAACCTGACGGCGTCAGGTTTTAATTTTCAGAAATTTTTGAAAGTTTTGTTTTCATAAAAAGTTTTTATTAAACTTCTAACTTATAATCTCCAGGAATCTACAAAATTATCATTCCACAAGCATTATATCTTTATATATAGAGTTTATCCCGCCGATATTATGCAGGTTTTCGTGTTTGTTTTCTCAGGTTTAACAGGTTATTTTGGACAAGGAGATGTTTGTTGGATCAAGCTTATGGCGATGCATTAGTCTTGGAGCTTCTACATTCTCTTGGAAGAAGATCTAACCATGTTACTTCATTATCCACCGAACGAATTAGGGGAGTATTTGATTTCATTCTTTTACCTTTTGTCACTTTTACATCTTGTTATTTGAACATTGGGGACAATGTTCATCTTAAGTGTAAGGGGGGGGGGGTAAAATACGATACTTTAGAGAATACAATTGCACTTGATTTTTGTTTGTTTAATGGTAGATGTGTAATAAAACTGAGAGAAATACCTGTTAGGGCAATTTTAGTGCCAAATTTAAAATTTTTTACAACATATAGGAGTGAAACTTTGATCTTAATGAGCGTCTCACGGATAGGAGTTATATAACTAGAACAAAACCGTACCACTAAAAAATTTTCCACCCCCAAATATGTGAGGTTCGCCCCTAGAATTGGTAGGAAAAGCATTTATGCTATGATGTGTGTACCGGTAGCACTTAGATTCTAGAACTTGCGTTAGGACCATTCCGAGGCCACAAGTGAGACTACATTCGTGTAGTTAGATTTACTACATGATAAGAGGCATTAGGATTAACCCATTGTTTTACACCTGTGTTTTTGTTATAATTACTTTGGCTACATTGGTCAAGTAATTCTCCCACACCCTTTGCGTTGTACTCATTTTTAGTACACCATACCCCTAGTATACCCCTCAGAGCCTATCTTTTCGTTTCGACCTTTAAGCATTTTACTTAAAGGAAGAATTTGTTTACACCCCACTTAAATGTACACCCAAATCGCCTTAGCCTACCTTGTATGCACTCATTTTTAGTGCATTATTGTTACAACATTTGTTTAAACCCAAGTTAATTATCTAGTTGATTACATGGTTGCTAAGTCGAGTCATATCCTTGTACATATTGTTTTGGGACGATTGGGACTCATGGGTAAAGTACTAGTGTAATGGAGTAATGGGGAAGAACATCATTTATTACCCCCATATGTGCTAAATATTTTAAAAGTACTCCAAGTGTTTTGATTATCTTAATTCGAGTCATTAGAATAGTATTTGTAAAGTTATGTAAAAGTTCAAGTGTAAGGGGAATGCAACGCCCCTATGATGTATAATTTTGGATGGTAGGGCAAGAGTGTATGAAAAAAAAAAATACAAAAAAATGAGAAAAAGAAAAATAGAAAAAACATACGGACTACCATCCCGTTTTATTTTATGTTTATTTTATGTTTTTGTTATTTTCTTTCATTAGCTTAAATCGAGTCGAGTCTTGGCTTAGCAACATTGTATAGTACATGTAATTAATCAAGATCTTTAACTCGCCACCAGTAAAATATCCCTTATCCAACAAAACCGTGTTTATCATATCCCTACACCTAACGTTATAACCCGATTAAAAGCCCTCTTTGATAGTTTATCTTAGGTGCTTACGCCTAGTGGAGGAGGTTTTCGATCCTTTCCCAAGCCTATGGTAATCTATTTGCTATGACACGTAGTGAGAGATATTATCCGTTTTCATTTATGAGATTTATTTTGATGACACCTGAGAGATGTGAGTATCTAAACACTACTTGTGAGGTGCTAGTTTGTAATCTCCGTGCTTATTATGATTAAAGTGGAACGACTATTTATTGTAATTACTTTTATATTAGTGTTAAATGACCCCTAACTTGTATTTTGATTAGAATAAAAGCGCATTTGCTTGAGGACAAGCAAATCTCAAGTGTAAGGGTATTTGATGAAGCGAAAAGTGTACCGCTTTTAAGGGGTCATTTAAGCCCTAAATCGTATTTATTTGATCAAATATTGCCCTAAATCGTTCCTTTTGTCATTTTAGGTACTTTGGAGAAGAAATATGGAAAAGGAAGCATTTTGGACGTTTTTGGAGCATAAAAGTGAAGAAAACGACAAAGTCTCAAAATCGGCTGAAAAGTACCTTTGACGGCGTCAGGGATTGCCCTTGACGGCGTCATGGCTTGGCAAAAAAAAGATGGATATGAAAATTACTCATGATAAGCCAGAGAATTTTGCATGAAAAATCTGACGGCGTCACCCTTTGAAGTGATCAAGGTCGTCACGGTTTAAATTAAAGAGGGACGGCGTCAAGCCATATTCTGACGGCGTCAAGCTTTGATAAGCCAGAACAGATTTTGGAGGTCTAAAGAGGGACGGCGTCAAGAAGGCCATCCGGGAACCCTAAAAGCGGCGAGGTGACGGCGTCAGGATCTACAACGTGACGCCGTCAGCCCTTAAACTCTATATATAGTTTTGCAATTTTTTGTCATTAGTGTGGAACTTATTGTGTGTAACTTTGGAGGAGAAACCCTAGACGAATTTCTGCCATTTTTAAGGGTTTTCATACCCTTGGATCTCCCATGTTTAATTGAAGATAAGTGATTATTTTATCATTCAATATGTCTATGTGTTGTTTGATTACATCTTGTTCTTGTCTTTTGATTAACATGCTAGGCTAGATTTATCTTGTGTTTGCTTAGATCTAATGAAACCTAGCTATTGATTATTGGTTATTAGTGTGTTATTAATTGTATTGGATGATTGTTCATCTATGTTAGGCTTAAGAAAACTGGCTAACTTCCTATTCGGTAACTTGCTTGAACGTCTTAAGAAACATGAACCAATGCGCACTAAGGTTTTTATGGTTGTATTTAATGCATGAGCGAATTCTAGTGATCCCATGTTAGGAGCTTCCTAGCCGGCTCGACATAGGAGTGAAGTAGGAGCTTGTAGAGTTGGGGAAGTACGTACGCCACCCCACGATTGGTATTAAGGAATACACCCGTCATCCACGCAATTAATACACACTAATCAACCGGTAAAAGATAGTTAGGGAGTAAGGAAATCTAAGTAAACACATTTCTCTCCATATAAGTTTTACCAACCTTTTCATTTTCTGTTATTTTATTTTATTTGCATTTATAGTTATTTGGGTTAGTTGACTAGCAACTAATTCCGCCCACTCCTTCAAACCCGAGATTTTACTTGCTTTCATAAAAAATTATAAAAATACAAAAATAATCTTCCTTCACCCTTAGACCTAATTAGAGTAGTTTTTCATACCTAACGAACACTATTCCCTGTGGAGAACGATCAATCCCCCGTACTTACCACTACACTATACTACATCGGTCAGGTACACTGCCTGGTGGGGTTGTAAGCCTCTTGAGATCCCTCGAGAGGTAAAACCTGTTGTAAGGTTGCAAAACCTCGCATCAGATGTACCGTGATTTGAAGAAGAACTATTGGTGGCCGGGTATGAAAAGAGACTGTGTAAAGTACGTTGAGAAGTGTTTAACTTGTTTAAAGGTCAAAGCCGAGCATCAAAAACCGTATGGAAAGGTTCAACCTTTGGACATTCCGGTTTGGAAGTGGGAAAAGATCACGATGGATTTCATTACGAAATTACCAAAGACGAAAAAGAAGAACGACACGATTTGGGTCATAGTAGATCGCCTAACCAAGAGTGCTCATTTTATTCCGATCCGAGAAAATATGCCCGTTCATAAGTTAGCCAAGATTTACGTTAACGAGATAATCGCACGTCATGGGGTACCCATTTCTATAGTCTCCGATAGAGATGGACGTTTCACGTCAAACTTTTGGCAAGAGTTCCAAGAGGAGTTAGGTACGAAACTTCACATGAGTACGGCCCTTCATCCTCAAACCGATGGGCAAAGCGAAAGAACTATTCAAACATTGGAGGATATGTTACGAGCTTGTATGATTGACTTTGGAGGCAATTGGGACGATCATTTACCGTTAGTCGAATTCGCCTATAATAATAGTTACCATGCAAGTATAGATATGCCGCCCTATGAAATGCTTTATGGTAGGAGGTGTAGAACACCTGTGTGTTGGGAAGAAGTCGGAAGAAGGGAATTGGAGAGCACGTATGTAGTGTTGGCTACGACAGAAAAGATAGAGATGATTCGTGCAAGACTTAAAGCGGCACAAGATAGGTGGAAAAGTTATGCCGTTAACCGAAGAAGACCTATTGAATTCGAGGTAGGTGATTTGGTTATGTTAAAGGTTTCCCCGTGGAAAGGCGTTTTTAGGTTCAAAAACAAAGGGAAACTTAATCCTCGGTTTATAGGACCATTCAAAATCTTGAAACGAGTAGGCGAGGTAGCATATGTGTTGGAATTACCCGAAGAAATGAGAGGTATTCACAATACCTTTCATGTGTCATACCTAAGGAAATGCTTGGTGGACGAAACAAGTGTGATTAACTTAAATGACATCGAAATTGATCCGTTGGTCAAAGTACAATGGAAGCATCGGAAAGGCACAAGTATTAGGTGGGAGACGGAAGCGAAAATGAGAAGCAAGTATCCTCATCTATTTCTAGAATAGAGTTCGAGGACGAACTCTCGTTCAAGGAGGGGTGAATTGTTACACCCGTATCCCGATAAGGTACCTTTTATGTAAATATTATGCCATGAAAACATAAGTTATGTGCCATGAATCAAGTTATAACTTAATGTATGAATGGAATAGAAGGATTAGAACTAGAAGGACTATAAGTAGCAATAGACCAAACATGCATCTAACTCCAATAATTAAATGAGATCAAGACTTTAGAAAAATCTAGAAAAGGTGTGGGTGAGTTGTTGGTGTCGACTTTCACAAGAGGAAAAGGGAGGGAAAAGCTTCAAGTGATCATCTAGCTCAATTGTGTATCAAGAAGTGATCAAGAAGCTTTAAGGAAGCCTTAATTGTAATCTCTTCACTTTGTAAGTGGTTTTCCCCAAATGTGAAAATTAGGGTTCATGTGATGGGTTTTAATGATTATAGTGAAAAGTAGTGAAATAATGGTCTCTTTAGTTTGTAGACACTAATTGTAGTTAATGTTGTGCTAGGAAGCCTTTGTAGAAGCTCAATCAAGTCAAGTAGGAAGCTAATAGGATTTGAGGTAAGTATATGGGTATAATCCTTGTTAATGTTATGATGTTAATGTTATGCTTGTGTTAATGTATTTATTATGGAGCTTGTGAATGTGTATTAGCTTGGATCCAATGCTAGATGAGTAATGATATATATATAATTACTTGCTTGATCAAGGTGAGTAATAATTCTACTTGATGCTCCTTGTTAATGTTATGAGTGGTGTTAATCACCAATCTCATGTGAATGTGATGTTGATTATATCTTGTATACTTACTAAGCGTTTTCGCTTACGGTTTAGATGTTAATGGTTTTGTAGGTTCTAGAGGAGGAAGCAAAGGTAAGGATCTTGCCTAGTGGTAGTAGTGGAATGAAGCTTAGCGTAGTTAGAAGCTAACTTAGAAGACCATAACTCTTGGACCAAGTAATTTGGAAGTTGGAAGCCGAAGTACCCTTTTGTGCCTTGGTATATTTAACTTGTGCGGTCGTTTTGTTAAATTGTGGTCTTGTCGTCAAACGTTATCTTTTGTTTATGTAAATCTCTTGGGTTAAACGTTTAAGTGTCATGTGGTCCTTGTGGTAAGTGAACTTGAATGAACTTGTTGTAAAAAGGGTGTTTGGCACAAAGCCATTATGACCCATTTTGATGTATATACGGGTTGAATTGCTAGGGAACAAGATGGATTTGATAAGTTAACGTGGTTGGTTAAGTTTGTTGTAAAATGGAAGTTGTATGGGTCGGTTATAGCGAAAACGGGATGAAAACAAAGTGTTTTTGGGAATGTGCAGGTCCATGCCGGAGGTTTGGAAGCCAAACCCACGGCATGGGAGAGTTGGGAAACCCCCCCCCCCCCAAAATGACCAGAAGGGCCATGCCGCCCGGTTTGGGTTTATGCCGGCGGCATGGGAGGGTTTTTGGGGCCATGCCGGCGGTTTGGGTTTCATGCCGGCGGTATGGGCTTAGTTCCAAATTTTGTCGATTTTCAAAAATTCATATCTTTTAATCCGTAAATCGAAACGGGTCGTGCGACCTATCATATCGAAGGTAATTGTGTGTACTTTCATTTAAAAATAGCCTCAAGGGCTGAATGCTTATACATTTTTGTCAGTCATCAAAAGAGTGGTCAGATATCCATAAAAGTAAATCGTTTTTGTGTAGAAAGTTTAAATTTTTTGTCTAAACGGGTATGGGGCGTTACACGGGAAATAGTATTTTATTCGGGAAATCATATTTTAATCGGGAAAGTATATTTTAAGGGTTGTCAGACTTGTGTTTTAATCCATATAGATAATTATTATTATTATTATTATTATGTTATTAATTATTATTATTATTATATTTAATATTTATTATTATTATTATTATTATTATTGTTGTTGTTATTATTATTATTGTTGTTGTTGTTGTTGTTATTTATTATTAAATAATAATAATAATAATAATAATAATAATAATAATAATAATAATAATTATAATTATTATTATTATTATTATTATTTTACTTTTATTATTATTATATTATTATATTTATTATTATTATTATTATTATATTTATTATTTATTATTATTATTATTATTATTATTATTATTATTATTATTATTATTATTATTATTATTATTATTATTATTAATTTTTTTCTGAAATACATTACGTTGCAAGTCAACCAAAGATTACAATTCCAATTCCAATACATTCTAATTCTTTGAATTACAGTTCATTCAAATTAAAATTCCTTCCAAAGATTAAAATTTACTTCAAAAACATTCTGCGAAACAAACACACCCTTAGAATTGCAAATAGTCAATTCATTTTAGATTATGTTAAAAAAAAATCATTTTAGATTTAAAATATAGACAATGATATACAAATAGTTTTCTCTTTAAATAGTTTATAAGTAAAAAATGCACCCAATTTTTATTTTGTTTATGTTGTAACTTGAATTTTAGTATTGAAAATTTGAAAGTGATTTATGTAGTAACTACTAACTATGAGTTGATGTTTTTGCTTTAAGAAATGCACAACATCTGTCTAGGTGATACAAGTCGAACATATAATTGAAAATTGATCTTCTCATATTGTAATAATTTAATCTTTAAATAAATATCAATGCGGGCTTTTAATCGGCTAGCTTAAATAGGTTATGAACCCCCAAAAGTTACACATTGTTTGCTTACAAGGGGCATCTTTTAATCAGCTCGCCCAGGGCATCCAAAAACTCAGGAGCGGCCTTGACTACCACGTGGGATTAACTAAGACTTGTTGTATCGAAACGGATCAATTCAATGAACCATCTAACGGAACATTTTATTCCACTGATTTGTCACTTAGATTAGTGTGGATAGCTTCTCCAAGGAAATGAAACCAAAGAAACAGATCAATTAGTGATCCTAATTCACAAAGGAGCATCTCGAGGATCGTAGCCATAGAATTGACTACTTGTGCCATTACTTGTAACATTCACCAAGTGATTTAAGCAGGGCTGGATATATGGGTATGCAACATGAGCAAGTGCACAGGGCCCACTTTCTTGTAGGGGCACCAAATTTTATACTCCGTATATTATATTAACGAGGTGGGCGCCGGTCCGCCGCGTTGCGGCGTGGCGTTGTTTCATGTCGTCGATCATTGCACGATATTTTTTTAAGTAGAAAGTGCAGCTAACGAAACTGAAATAAGAAAACAGGCCCGTGTAAGAATACAAAGAAAAAAAGTACAAAATAAGTATTTTATTATTATTATTATTATTTTATTATTATTATTATTATTATTTTGTCTCATCGTTACAGACTACATCCAAATCGATTTTGAAGAAGGGCAAAAATCTATACAGACATATCATAAGTATCAATATCACCTAAAAAGGAAGTTTTTTTAACTGGATTAGGATTTGGTTTAACAGGTCCGGACTTTGTTTCAGTAGCAATAGGCTTAGCTAACCTCAGCTGCAAATAATTAATAAACGGTTAATCAAAAGAAACCATAACAAAGGAATTGAACACCTGTAAAATTTAAGAATACCTCACATAATTAATAGTTGTTCATATATTTCAACGACTCTACTATGGGCCTGCATCGAATGTGAAATGCGAGCGTAATATAGAAATTTGACACTACTACTTAAATAACTTTCACTTAATAGTCTGAATAATTTACCTTTTTTTTACTGGAGTCTCGGATGTTTTATTCGCTCCATTCGCAGCCTACAGCACCAAATTTACATCAGTCAAAGTTGTATAGAAAAGTCACAACGACATAGTTTGCGAATAATACCTTTTAAGGGGTTGACATAGGTTGCTTATTCAGCCGTTTGAAATCTTGTGACAAATGGTAATTTTCCCACTAATATTTTAATAATAAATGTCAATTTATTATTACACAACTGTTAACCTAAACATCTATGTGTTTACATAACTATTACGGAAAGCAAACCCGCACGCAGTAGCGTACAATAACTCACCAAAACTATTTAAATTTATCAGTAAAAGTGAATTTATCACTTTCTGACAATTACAGACACCAACGTAACAAAAACGAGAGGTTATCTTGTTTTTCCTAAAAACCGACACCACACGTGTACCGACACCACTTTAGTAATGGTTAAATTTTATAATTCATTTTTGGAGTCAACAAATTTTATTTCATATCAGTATTATAAAAATGGCTCCAGATTTATATTTTTCACGTTTACGTGAAACCGAGGTACCACAATTTTACCTCAGCTCGACAGAACACGGGGTATACATAATACATTATATGATTAAAATGAACAAATACCCATTCCCTTCCCACTCACCTACGTGACATCTATAATCACTTTTCCTGATCTTCTTCTTTTTCAATCTTCTAAGCGACACAGCAAACCATCTTCTTTGAATTTTTCTTGGTGAAGAAAACCATGAACACCTCTACTATCATCTCCCATCACCATCCATAGATGGCCCTTTTGCACTTTTTGTGCCTTCCTATGTTTTGTCGGATCTCAATTCCGATCCAAATGGGTCAAACATCCTTGAATTCGAGGCATGGAAAGGGACGATAGCCAAGAATGGCGAAACTGTATCCTTGGATGATCAAAAGTAAGTCAAAGAGTTTCCATGATTTGTTCCATAAGATCACCGATTCCAGGAGAAGCAACCACACCAAAACCCATCTTACCTCAATTAAATATCTCTATCGAAAGGAATCAAGGAGAAGAAAGGGTGTGTGGGGTGCTTGGAAATCGGATTGGATTCGTGTATCGTCCTTGTAATCGATTCCTTAACCTCCTTTGTAAGGTTTAAATCTCATTCTTGTTGTTTTATTCATTATGCTCTCGAACTGTATATCATCTTTCTTGTTGTCGATATGAATTCTTTTAGTCAATATTTTGTCGAATGATATGTTTGCCTTGGTGTGGTTAAACTGGATTTTGAAACTAGTAAACTGATATTGTCTCAGGATCATGGGATGTTGTCGTTAATTTAGTTGTAATGATTGTCCATGTCCACCTTGTTAATCGAACCTTGAACCGATTGTTATGTAGCTGTCTAAGAAAGAAACACTTAGGCTAAGTCGAGCTTAAGCCATTGTGGCTAGGATTGTGTTAGATCGATGTGTCGTAGTCAAGTTCACACCTTGTTCGTCTTTGTTTATTCACATACATGTTTCTGCGGATGATTGTGTTGCGTCAAGAATTTTGATTAATCAAACTTGTAGTCTAAAATTGTGCTCGCAAGGTGTTTGTGTTTTGGTTTGAAAGAGAAGTGTTGATACTCAAAATATGAGTTGGATTGAGTAGGATGTAATACTCAAGATCCTTGCCTTTTTTCCGATACGGCTTACACAAGTACTCAACACTTGAATTGAGTTGTACTCGACTCAAAGGAAAGCCGAGTGCTCGTAGTCTAAGGCTTGTGGTCTTCGATGCTATACTCGAGTTTATACTTGATTTAGTTGTAGTCTTGAGTTGTAGGTCTAAATGGCCTTGGACTTGCGTGAAAAGAATGTAAATCAAATGCATCTCAAAAACCTAGTCGATGCTCTTTTGCTCCTTGTTTGAGTCGACCATTTGGTAGTAGCAACACCTATTTAGGTGCTCGGTTCGTTGGTCTTCAACGGACACACACCATGAGATCAAGCCCCTTTGTAAATCACGACTTGGTCGGGTTCAAGTCCGAACCTTTTCCCTCCCAAGACTGCTCAATCGAACCATATGTTAACACCTTTACTGCCTTTCAAAAATTGGTATTACACTAAAAGTTCAGTTTCAAAAATGGGCTGCAATTTCTTAAACATGTGAGGTGGGCCGAAGATCCTTAAAGCCCACAAACCAACTCTATGTTTACTTAAAGTCCACCAAGCCATACTCTTGAGTCCTCCATAATAATCAAAAGGTGGGCTGAAGGCCATGCATTATATAAAATGAGCAGGTCGCTGGCCTTTGTATATTGCGGCCCAAGAGTTAATGCACAATTAAATCAGTTTATTATGAAACGTGGGCCACAGCCCACTCCGTCACGAACATAAATATTTTGTCGACTTTGAAATAATCCGTCCCGAATTTACTAAGTTGTGGTTATTATTGTACCAATAGTCGTTAAAAATTCATTACAACTATATATTAAAACAACACAACTAATATTCGTTTCATTTCATGCCTAAAAATGTAATCACTCAATATATATATATGTATCCCACGGGACAAATTAAAAACCCGACGTGAGTTTTATAACAAACACATGATTTACAAATCATTTTAATTGGTGAACACATACAAAGGAAAACATAACTTTTCATGTTTAACGATATATATATAAACAACTTGAAACACTAAAATTGGAAATGTAAACTAACTTATTGTTTTTCATGGCATATAACTCGAAATTGTTTTCTCAAAACTTATATAAGTCGTTAGATTGTGAAAAGATTATTTTTTTCAAATACAAATTGCAATTCTGTTAAAACAATGATTCCTTGTAAACACGAATTATTAATACATCATGAAATAATGTAGACAACGATGAGAACATTTTCAAATGTAACATTCTTTACAAAAACCATATGTATGTACGAACATATATATACACACACCATCGTACACACACTTACTCATGTAACACACATACACTCACTTAACAACAACGTCTTCATATGCCATTCACATTGTCATCCGTACGTAGCTCTTCGATTTCTGTCAATCCGAAGGTTTACTCGTTTTGATCTTTTCTACTGTAAACATATACACTTCAAATGAGCCAATATCTACAAATGTTAAAAACATTGTTCCAACTTAAATGCTGTCACACCAACAACAACAACATAAACTCTTTAAAACATCTAAAATTCTTGAATTTGAACTGTGAACTAAAATAAATCTTACTAATCTAGGTCGCGTGTCGGTGCTGAACACTGTCTGAACTATTTTGTGATCTGACTGCCATTTATCAAGGTGAGTTTATAGCCCCACACTATTTAAACTTGTTTTACTATTGGGGTGAGAAACATGCAAAAACTATTTTAAGTACCAAACTATTGTCAATGCTATTACGTGGTTTAGCCTAAGGCCTATTATGTCCCTCTATGCGCAACTCATGAACCGTCAATTCCTGTTGGGAAGCGCGAATGTTATAAATAGATCTATTGGGAGTAACGTCCTCGTTCGGGTTGACCGGATAGGCAAACGAACGTATACCATGTCAAAACTACAAGTGTCTGGGATACACACTTGCCGGGCCACTGATATTTAACATGCTTCTAGAGCATGCACACAAGTTATAGCTTCGGTTGCATGAACTTAGTGCTAATGTAATAGACTGTATTTTTATATGGCATTACATGGGTTGTAATGTTCATATGCTAAACTCATGGTCCAACTGCTGATTTACTGCTTATTGATAAACCTATGAACTCACCAGTTTTTTGATGACTTTTAGCATATTTTTCTTAGGTGTTTAAGCTGACTTATATGACAGGGTGGTGGCAGGGCAATGGTCATAGACTACTGTCTGAATGTTGTGGCTTTTTAATTATGAATTGTTTTTGTCTGGGACAACTAAATTTGTGGGCCTCACTTTATTAACTCAAAACGATGTTGTAAACAATATTTTCATGATTTAATGAATTAAAACGGAGTATGTATTCCGTTCTTTGTTACCTTGTGTTGTGATTATTAATTTGGTAGCACCCCATGACCCGTATGCTTCCGCAAAGCCAGATTTTGGGGGTGTTACAAACCTGCAACAGTAAATTCAAATAAGCTAAACTAATATAAAGGAGTCATAATAATAAAATTGACAGAAGCCGTAAGGTGGGGAAGTTGTAGACTTATCAGCTTTTTATTACGTCGAAATATAAGTGGCAATAGGTAAAAAACACATCTGCGAGAAAAGAACATAATAGTACAAAACACCCGCCGTGGTTGCAACCACATCTCTAGTGTGGCTGGCACGCCAAGATACGGAGGTAAGAGGTTGATGTAAGTGGTTGCACCATAGTTCTCTATGTATTCGCAGGCCAAAATCAATATAAGCTTATGCTTCTAATTTCAAAAAAAAAAAAAAAAAAAAAAAAAAAAGAAGCAAGCGATAAAAAAGTAAAGCATAAATCTCCAGCCTTCACATTTTTACTAATATCAAAGGTAATTTCCAAAATGCATGTGTATCCACATATTTCAATCCGAATGTGCAAATACTGATAATTACAACATAGATACAGCCGTTAAACTATTTCCAGCGTATATATTAAAAATGAAAACTGACCTTCTAATTTAGAAGCAAGATATGGACCAAGACGGTGCGAAAATCAGCAATACTTGGGTCTAATTAAAACTGATTGAAATCGTAATAAGCAAAAAAAAAAAAAAAAAACAATGAAAGTTAAATCTAACACTTTGCCCAGCGATGGCTGCAAATGAGTCCAAGTTTATTGACATAGTATCTTCAAGTGGTTCAATATGAACATCCACTTCCTTAGCTACACAACACCTTTTTCTCTTGCATCTAACATTTCCAAAAGAGGTTTCCGACATTTCAAAATTTCTAGTTACTTTTTTTTTTACCCCTTCTCCCTTTTAATTCTACAAAAAGATCCAGAAATACTTAAGAAAAGAGTCAGACAACTATAACCAAACAAAAGACATTAACCTTCATATAACTTACAAAACAACTATTGCCACTCAACAGGATGACGGGAAACCATCATACAAAGAATATGTTACCTGGTTTGTGGTCTCTTTCATTTCTTCTTCTGCCTCAGCTATGGGTTCAGCCGTAACTGAACACCGGAAGTAGCTATTCTAGCAGGCCAATCCTGCTATCGACTCATTAATGTAAACAACAAATTTTTAAAGGTTTCAATAATTTACAATAAACAATAAGGTTACCACATACCGTTGCAGAGTCCAACTCACCACCTAAAGGTAGCCGTCTAATACAGGCAACTTTCTTGCAGCTGAGAAAGAAGAAAAAGATAAATGAAACTGAAATAAGCTCTTTTTACAACGCATGGCACATCATAAGCTACCCATATTACAAACATCTTCACCGAATTCATATTGGCTTCTTAAAAACAGATTATCCAACACAAAAAACATGGTAAGCCATGTAGATATCCAATAATCCACAACTCCCTGATTAAAAACCCAAATCTTTTCCACAAACATAACTGGAAATTGTTGGTCTATGTTAATCAAAAACAATTACAAAAAGGCCAAGAGCTTAAATGAAAGTGAAATAAAAGTCAAGAAAATTCTACCTAAGCTACCTAATGAATAAGCAAGTGTGTAAAAACCCACAAATCAAATAGTTTCATCTTTTTTTCACAAATCATCAAAAACCCACAAATCATATCAATAATCAAACACAAAAGAACTCTAAAAAGTACAACATTTAAAAGAAACACAGACATATAACCGCGCACTGAGATTTGTCAAAATCCGCTCCTTAACCCATATGAATATAACGGCGAACCTGCAAAATCAAAATATGAAAACTCAATCCGAAAACATCTTAAATTTACATTCCTCCATTTTAAAAAAAAAATAGAAAATGAACTATAATCTACCTGATTCTAAGCATAAAATCAGTTGAAAAAATAACTGAGTATGTCAAACCTTATATCCATATCGAATGGACCAGTGAATATACGTGTAAGCGAAGCTTGTCACATAAGGTGTTAACCTGCATTCACACACCAACAACAAACACAAATATATATATATATATATATATATATATATATATATATATATATATATATATATATATATATATATATATATATATATAATCCGTAAAAACTAAATACAATTAAACCGAAAACCATAAAAATTTAACCTGGTATAATTGACTTAGAAATACTCTCAAATCCATTCATCTTATCTTGAGTTAACAACAATCCATAGCTCAAGAAACAATCGTAACACCGGCTTATCTAAACCAATCATTCTCCCAGAAGTCTTTCGGCACCAACAAAACACCAAAATCGAAACCCATGTGATCAGCTGTTAGCGAATCCTTGCTGATGATCTTTTGTGTGGGTGTGACAAAGAGTACTCCCAAAGATTCTAGTGTGTTAGATTTTTTTCTTTTGTATATAAAAGATAAAGGCGGTGGAAAGGTAACGGGCCAAACATGCAATTCGATCAGGCGATATCTACCAGCCAAAAAAAAAAAAAAAAAGATGTAGCCCAGCAAGCGACACGACGTCGTTTTAAACGATATTTAATATCTTTTATATAATAAAATAAAACCACAAGTGGGGACTTTTTCATTTTAAAAAAATCAATTCATTCCTTATTTAGTAATAATTTTTTTAATTTGATTATTTTTTTGGGTTTAAAAAATCAATTGAACTTAATTATTTCTTAATTTTCCTAAAATAATTAAAAAAAAACGTTTTTGTACTTAAAATATGAGAATACACATGGGCCTCAATGCTATTGTTTTATATTTGAGGGCGAAAAATGTAATTTAAGGAAAAACGGAATCCCAGGATAACCATCTTACAAAATTCTTCAATGTTTGATTATATTCCGATTTCTATGAGGTCTTCCACGCGTCAAAACCATATCGATCTCATACAGGTGATTACATTGAATTTTAAAATTTATAAATTTGCTAAGTTTATAACCCTTTAAACTTTTGATTAATTGTGCTATATATTATGTTTTTTTTTTCTCTTTTTTTGTTTAATTTTTTATTTTTATTGTGTGTTTAATTTACTATAGTAGGTTGAAGGGTTTGTGCCAAGGAGGTATGATACTGATAAAAATAATGCTTGTTTGTATGATCATGATGCCAATACTGGATAACTAGATATTGGGGGGTTAATAGTAACTTTGGATTCTGGGTGATTCTTGGACCACATATGTGAGTGAGTGTGCGTAGTAAACCATATCCATTCTGAGTTTAGCTTTAAAATTCATTCGTATGGCGAACTAGATAGCCAAACCAGAGCCCTGTCATTAGAGTAGCTGTCAAGTCCTATGGTACTTTTCTTGAGTTTTAGATTGATTAAACGTTTTATTCACTTTACAATCTCCTTTGGGGCATTTTTGCATAGAAGTTCCGAAAGGATCATCAAATTGATAGTATAGATATGGTTATCATCCTCACATCGTATATTCATCAGTTTTAGACAATGCGTGATTAATCTATTGTACTTACCAATGGTGAGATCTCTAAATGGTATTTTTCTTATATCAAAAAACTTTTAAACTTCGATTCACGATTCTTACCTGTTATCTTTTACAGTATGCAATCTTTGTATATTAATCATTTAGAAAGGGCGACGAGTGACAATCTTTTGCCGAAAAATAGTTTGGTGTAAGTTGTCGTTTTATTGTGTTTTCTTTAATGGATAACCAGTGGATGTGCCAGAGCACCACCACAACGAATTTTTAACTACAAATTGTATTATCGAGTTTACACAAAGTCCAAATCCAATATACATGTGTTCATAGTTGCATTCTTGACTTGCATGTAGATCCACCCATTGGAGAAGTAATCGGAAGATATTTTTCAAAGACATGTTTTTTCAGTCTTTGTTATTTTTATATTCTTTATCTCACTCCTGCTAATATTTCTCTCACTATGCTTCCTTCATTAAAAAAAAAAAAAAAAAAAAAAAAAAAATCCACATATCATAATACTTTGGTTCTGAATTCAATTGTTAATTTTTACATGCATTGGATTATACTAAATGTAGTCTAATACATGATACAATTGGGAATGGCAAAGCCGGGAAAAAAGCACAATGTCTAGCGATGTCTGTGACGTCATAAAAAGATGGGAAAAGTATACTAATTGACAGGTGTGATTTGTTAAGCATAAAAAGAAACATGTTCTGTTGAAGTGTAAGATTTTTTAGCCCTCTAGGTTTGAAAAATACGGGTTGGAATCCCTCATCAGTTTCCATCAATTTAGTGGACGATGACTCCACATCAGGATTGGTTCCAATAGCCTAGAATTAATACAAAGCGTGATTCCCAGACTCCGAAGCAGCAAACAGAAACCCTTCTGATTTCATGACACACATTGCAGAAGACGCATCCGGGTGACCAGGATCCTAATTCTTGTACATAACAAAACTCTCGACACAAACAAGTGCCCCACTAGGACCATCCCCACCACCCAAAACAGTCACCAACATATTAGCACCATTATCAACCCGCTGAGATGATATTCTGGGAACATGATTAAGCCCTAATTCCAACTCATAAAAAGTAAGATGCTTACCCTGGTAAGGCTCAGAATAATCCAACTCAAAAATTTTAATACGGTTTCCAATTTTATGATTTTTTGAGCCTTCACCGTTGCTACAAAGCACATTCGTAATACAAGAGTCTTTCAAACGCCACGTTATAATCTATGTGGTTCCAGACACTTCAAATGGTATCTAAACTCGAATTATATTTTTTTGACTATATAGTTATGTTGATATTTGGTAACCAATTTGTGTGTAAATGTTGAGGCTGCTAGGGAGAGTGGGCCGTTAAAGAGGCAAAAAATCAAGCCAGAGAATCATTTGCAGTTGGATGATGTCTAAGGGTAAGTTTACTTTACCATCTTTAGCTGCTAGAAGTTTGGTGATTTTACAAATCTTTGGTAATTTTACATATATTTATCAAAAACAAGTGATGGAATAATAGATATCAATTGAAAGGTCTCTAGCCACCTTTTTTAGGTGATATGAAGATCAACAAAGTAGCAACTGAGTATCATGTATCTCTTTTACTTACAAGTTTGGTGACTTGCCTCCTAAAATATCATATTATTGATAAAATAAGTGACTGAGTATGAGGTTACATATGGACAAATCACATAGTTGAATTTAATATTTCAAGATTTTTCCATTTTTGTGATAAATTATTCTCGATTTGGTACTGAACTTACTTTTATTTATTGTTATGTGGGATCCCAAGCTAATTGATTTTTCATTTTTGTTGAATTTGATCATAAGGTGTTATGTGTGTTACAGTTGATCAATTGTTGATGCCACGTAGCATGAGTCGGTACCAATTGTATGTATAATAGTTATTCTCCCCACCACCCTTCCCGTGAGTACCAATGTTTGTGTTATGCGAGCTGTGTATGCAGTAAATAAGAACCACTCTCCATGGCCTTAGAATATTAGACAAAAGTCACAGAACAACAGTCTGCAGATACACAGTCTGTGGTTATAACATATATGGGGATAGCAACTTAGTTTTAAACTGCCCTAAGGTGTTCAATGTTAGGTCTCTGAGTACTTTTTGTGTTAAATTGTGAGAGTCTTGATTTTTTCTTTAATTTGATTGTTTCTTGATGTGGGTTTTGTATTAGTTTGCAAATTTTAAGGTATCTGTGTTGTAAACATGTGTTCTTTTTGGTTAATATGTGTTATTTCTTCTTTTCGGATAATAATACATTGAGCAACCAAATTGGTACCCATGTAACCGATGAGTACAAATACTTTAATCGAATCCTAGCAGATCAAGAAAACGAACTTAAGACATCAGGAGACCGCCTTGAAGAGTCTGAATTTAAGTTACATGAGCTGGAAAAAGAGCTTTAGGCATCTAGAAACCAGCTCAAAGAGGCGGAAGCCATGTTGGCTAATACTAAACGTCAACTAGAAAGGGCTGAATCATAACACAATGAACTCAAAACAGATTTAGAGATTAGTGGGTGCACATCTCCTTTGTTAGGCATGCTATTAAGAGGAAATGACCTATTTTTCCTTTCTATTTTTATCCGAACATTGATATGGATATTTATGATTTTTTTTTATTTGTCATTATTGGGTGGAGAGCTAGGAAAATCAACCACTTAATGGGTCAAAATAAGGACTTCTGGGTAGGGGTTCAAATAGTGAGGTTGGGATGGCTCATAAGTCAAATCGCTCTTTTACAATAAGCTGTATAATTGGTCAATTCGTATGAGTTACTGATTAAAGAGGTTTTATGCATTAGAAATTTTCATTGGACTGTTAACTCATCTGACTTCTTTTTTGTTCTGTTTTTCTTAATTTTTGATCCTAATGTAGTTTATGACATCTGCAGGGGTGTGTGAAAAGGGTTCAACCTGATGAAACTGGTCATAAACATTGCACAGGACAATATTTTGATTATTAGCAATGTGTTGACAAATGTTTAAGTATATAAACCTTTTCTATTTCTTTTCGATAATCACTCTGTATATAACTTTATTCCTGCTAATCTAAAACCGAACCTCATGTGGATGCAGGTTACACCTAGTCTATTTGCAAAATTGAAGTAACAAGATATATACACCAGGATGACATCGAGATCACATTACAATTTTCATTATGTTTACAACGAAACACATTTTTGGTAAAACTAATACCTATGAGCTGACCTTGAATAAGGAGTGTCTTGATTGCCATGAATTTAATCTGTTATGGTGGCCATGCCTTTTATCATTTGATGTTTATTCTTTGTTGAAGAGGCATTTGCACAATGTCCATTTTTCATTTTTTGTTTCATCAGCCTTTCTGGTCATCTTTTTTCATTTTAATGCTTGATGTGTTTTATTGTTTTCTTTATTTAGACAACATCTACCACTTATGAAATGGGATTTAAAACTCCATATTTGAGAATTACGGAGCAAAGATTGGAGATACTGTTAGTCTTGGGCCATACATATAATTTCCAAATTAAAACCTCGGTATACATAATCATAAACGGCCTGGGGAAAGCATGAGAAACACCCACCACTTTGTCAAAGCAAACCCATATTATCTATAAGCCTTCATCCATAACTTATTTAACTGTATGATGATATACTATGTTTCAGAAATCACTTAAGAAATGAAATACGGTTAATCAAGTGAATCGAGATAGAAGGAAGAACAATTCACGAAAGTAGTTTGATATCAATTGTTTATAAGCTAAGTGTAGAACTCACTCCAAAAAGCTAGCTTGAAGGAGGAGGGGATACCTAGACATTATAAACCACCGGCCAATCCCATACTTGGCCGATGTGGGATCGTAACATATGAGCAATACAACATTAATTAGGCTAACAGAACAGGTTTCAAAATTATACTTCAGAATGAATACTTCTGTTAAAATTAAAGGAAACTTCGAAAGTTCAAGTGATGATTTCAAGTTTATTTTGTATGAATCAAGTGTAACTAACAAAAGAATCATAAATAAAACTTTTGGTAAGTTATTATAAATCAGGAATTTAATATTTCTTTTACTTTTAAAAGTAACATTCAATTAACTTTGTAGATGTAGTTGGGCAAACATTGTTTAACAAGAAGGTAAAACAAGTTAACGTGGACGAGAGACCAACAAATCTAATCAAATATTAACTGCAAATTACAATAATCGAAATGAATACTTGTACCGTATAACGTATACTTATTTGTTTTACTAAGTATGTTGTTTATTTATGAGAGTGGCATGAAGATAAGATGTGTTTTGTGGAGAGATGATGATGATAATTTACAAGGGTGCATCAACAAAAATATAACACAACGACCAAACCTATTGTCTTGATTATTTAGTTAGCCAATGTTACCCTTTCAGATAGTAAAACTAATGTATTGTAATCGATAATAATACTTAATAAAAACTTTTAGAAAAAACCCCGTGCGCGCACGGGTATTATAACTAGTATATATTAATAATAGGCCCAATTCCCAAGTTTAAATCCAAGTCAAATTATATTTGTCGTATTTATTTTAACTACTGTATAAAATAAAGTCCACAATCCCTTTTTGGGATGTGTTATATATACCCTCCTTATGTTGTCACATCAGGAAGAGTTTGGTCATACCGTACAACTCGCAATGCACACTGTACAAGCCAGTACTTGCATCCAATGATTAGATACCCTCCCATAGGGAGGGTGTGGACTCACCCTCCTTTTTTATGCATTGTAAGACATAAACTGACAAGGATCAACTTCCTAAAACGTCCTTGTGCACAAAGACTGCATCTACAACCCTACAAGAGAGGTATCTTTTTTGGCACCGCCTATTTCCACCCCCCAAAAATACAAAGGGCACCCCCTCTACTTTCTTGCGTTATTTTTATTTATTTATTTTTTTTTTATAATTTTGTTTATACAGAAAAACTATAAACCTGAAAGTGCGGAAAAGAAAATATAAAGTTTAATAAGTCAAACACTTAAAATTGTCAGAAATATGAAACATAAACTGATAAAAAACTGTGTTATACTGGCAATAAATGGGAGACAAAAGGAATCTAGTACAAAACCCCCCTGATATGACATCATAGGAGGGTTTGTATAGTGTCCCCCATATTTTTTATTAAGGGTTATGTTATTAAGACCCCCTATAATGTGGCAATAGGGGGTTTTGGTCAAAATGTTCAAACCGTGATGCACACTGTACAAACCCTCAATGCACATGGCTCCACGAAACCCCCTATAGGAGGTCCATATAAACTTGCCCTTTTATTAATTGTTTTATGCTTTTTTTTTTCTTTACAAGTTTATCTGTCCTTTAAGCCTATGATTCATGTTTCCGAACTAGTAGTAATAATCAAAAATTTTGTAACATTTAAAATTATGCGGTAGTGGGATCTGTCTGTTAATTCTTTTAAGAAAAAATTACACCTTTGGTCCCTGTGGTTTGCTCAGATTTCATGTTTAGTCCCTAAGTCTTTTTAATTACACCAGAGATACCTATTTTTGAAACCTTGCACTCATTTAGTCCTTATTTTGGATGAGCCGTTAGTTTATCATTAAGTGTTAAAATAATGTTTACCCGTTAGTCCTTCCGTTAATATTTTTTGCACCGTTAGTTCTCATTCTTTAAAATGAATTAAAAATGGCAGCATAGGCTCGAACTCGGGTCTTGTTACCCAAAAACCAACTCCCCAACCACTGGACTAAGCATCTAGTGGTGTAATTATATAATTACACCACTGGACGCCTGGATGCTTAGTCCAGTGATTGGGGAGTTGGTTTTTGGGCAACAAGACCCAAGTTCGAGCATATGTTGCCCTTTTTAATTCATATTAAAAAATGAGGACTAACGGTGCAAAAAATATTAACGGAGGGACTATTGAAAAAATATTATTTTAACACTTAACGGATAAACTAACGGCCCATCCAAAATAGGCACTAAATGAGTGCAAGGTTTCAAAAATAGGTATCTCTAGTGTAATTAAAACGACTTATGGACTAAACATGAAATCTGAGCAAATCACAGGGGCCAAACGTGTAAATTTTTCTTGTTTTAATTGTCAAGGTGTTGTAATAGTCGGAGTATTATTTATTTATTCTTTTAGAAGTGCGGTGATGGGATTTTCTTTTTATTAGAATTATGCATAAGAAAAACAGTAGTCTATTACTCCTTTCGTCTCAAAATTATTGTCAGGAGACAAAAATTATAAAGTTTAATAAAAGCGGGACCACTATAATTCTCAACCACTCAAATAGAATATTCCCCAACTAAATTCTCTTTTTCTTACTAAAATTGGAAAGCGGACAATTAATTTGAGACATTCATAAAAGAAAATATGGACAATAAATATGAGACAGAGAGAGTATTGTTAGTAAATGTATATTACTCTGTGAAGCAACTAATTATGTTTGGATGATAGTGTTCAAGGGGCCCAATTTTTTTAACTTAACATGGCACCCAAAATTCATGAGACGGTCCTGAATTTAAAATTAGGAGCAACATTCACAATCTTTACGACAAATCACATTTAACCAACACAGTTAGAAGATTAATTCCCAGTGTTCAAGATATTATAACTAGGGCAGACCAACTTGGGAGCCGGGTGTGTCACAAGCTACGCGCAATTTGGGTTACGAAGTGCATCTTTTCTGAAAATTGTCATTTTATTTGTATGTGCAACACCAGAAAATATTTAGAGCTAATTCTCTATCTACCCCAAAGGTACAACACAATTCACTCTATATGCCCAAATTTTTTTCCATTTCTCAAAATGCCTTATGGGCGAAGGTCGAACCCGAAAGCTTGGGCGTCTCCACCAGAATCATGACAAGTGTCCCATGTTTAGTGAGATTTTTTTATTTTCTTTTAGTGTAAATTACATATATACCCTCACACTTTCTGTGGTACCCATTTCTTTAAAACTTGTACAATTTTGATTATTGTGTTCACTTGCCACCACCACCCACTCCGGCCACCTCCTAAATTTTTCGGCAGCCAACCAACTAACACACCACACTTATTACATGTTTTTATGTTAACCAACACCGTTTATATTGTTCTTAGTAAAACATTTTTCCAAGTGAAGGACCAAATCCAAATCTCAACTATATCAAATTCACTTCACCCCATTATCTAAAACACCAACCATCTCAACTTTTTTAACAGTTTCAAAGTGAAGTTTCATATATTGACCTATACATGTAGCCAGGCCCCCAAGAGTACTTACTCTGGCCACTTCCCACCAAACACTCACATTTCTTTTCTTCATCCAAACAAAAGCTTTATAACAAACCAAATGCACACCCAGTTCTTGTAAATAAAATTAATAAATGATTTGATGAACATGGACGAAACACCCATGCACATAAACACCCTCTAAACCCTGGTCGGAGAAGAAAGAAGACGGCGGTGAGGTGGTGGTGCCGCAGATCTAGGAAGTTTAGTACATCAACTCTTTGTTAGGTGTATAATGTCCACGGACTCTAATGCTTAATACATAAACAACGAAATAATACTAATGAAATAACAAATGCGTCGCTTATAACATATTTTTGCTACACTTTCTAAGGATTCTTTTTAATTTGAGATTGAGTATAGTATATCAAGTCTGATCAGTTAGGTGTATCATGCCCATGGACACATAAACAAATTAATGAGAATCAAGATGTTTTGCCCTGATCAACATTTAAACACTAAATACAATCTCAAATTTGTTTAGTTGGTATGTTAGTTGGTTGGTCGCCGGAAAATTTAGGAGGTGGTGGCAAGTGAGGGTATATAGAAAGTGTGAGGGTTTACACTAAAAGAAATTCCAATAACCCACAGGACACTTGTCATGATTCTGGAGGAGTCGCCCAAGCTTTGCGGGGCGACCTTTGCCCATGGGCCATTTTGAGAAATGGAAAATTTTTGAGGCATACAGGTGATTTGTGTTGTAAGTTTGGGGTAGATATAGAATGGGATAAATCTTCAAATACCCCAATGGTGCTCACCCTAAATGCCCAAAAAAAAATTTTTTTCCCTAGATACCCCATGGGAAAGGGTCGCCCAAATATCTTGGGCGGATCTCATAAAATAGTGACATGTGTCCCTATATATGTCCCCACCAAGTACTAAGATGTACCACTTACAGTATGTACTTTCTTGGGCGACTGTGTCCTATATTTCTTGGGTGACTTGGGTTTTTTTGTCTTTTTGTAAAAAAGTGTAGTCTTATTTTATTATATAATAGTACATACGTTTTGAGCGACTGGGTCCCACTATTATTTATTCTTGGGAGACTTGTTAGGTAGAGGGTACACTTTTATATTACTTTATTGTATTGAAACTTGTGCCATACTTTTTATATACAAAATACACTCAAAAATACAAAATTATACTTTTTATAATTTTAATACTTTTATACTTTTTATATTTTATTCTTTATTGTATTTCCTATCACTAACTGTTAATACACTTCTTTTAATTCAAATAAGAAGTGTATCAAACACACTTCTTTCTCTCACTAACTTTACTCTTTCTCTATCAATTACACAGATCGAAAACTTTTCTCTTGCTAGACACACACAGATCGAAAACTTTTCTCTATCAATTACACACACAAACCAACCATCCAAAATATACTCTAGCAATTAGAGACACACAGATCGAAAGCCCAAGTTCACCGCAATTAGACACGCAAAGATCAGAAGCAACCGATTGTTTTTGTTTAGGGTTAGTCTAATTTAGGGTTACGGTAAAGTAATTGGATTCGATCTAACAAAAGTAAAAATGGTTTGGGGTAGGGTAAGTAATTATCTTTTCGATTTAGGGTTACTCTAATTTAGGGTTAGGGTTTGTCGTATTGTTTTTTGTTGTTGATTTATCTGATTATTTAATTGTTAGTTTAATTGTTCGAGGATTATTTAATTGTTTTTTGGTTTATATGATTATTTAATTGTTTGTGTTTCTTTAATTAGGGTTTTTTAGTGTTAGGGTTTATTTGTATGTAATTTTTTTATTGTTAGCTTTAATTCGGGTTTATTACCTGAATATTGTATATAAAGTTATGAGTAAACTGTGGTTCTTACATAGTTAGATAGTTAGATGGCTTGTATATTGTGCCTAAGTGTCACAGATGATGCCTGGGACTTGTTAGTTTAATTTGTGCCCAAGCGTGACAGATGATGGCTGTTTTGAGCAAACTATGGTTGTTACATAGTTAGATAGTTAGATGGCTTGTATATTGTGCCTAAGTGTGAAAGATGTTGGATGTTTTGGGAGTTATATATTGTGGCACTAACTGTTAATGCTATATTTGTCGATAAACAGGGTTAGTTGGCTTGTATATTGTGCCTAATTGTGAAAGATGTTGCCTACGTGTACCCAATGTGTTTTTTGAAAATCAAACTTCACACAATTTTACAAAACAATTTTCAAGTGTGAGCTTTGGAAACCTTTGTTTTTGTCTTTGCGATGGATATAAGTGTTTTATCATTACGGTAGTAATCGGCTATTCTATGGGAAACAACTAGGGTAAACGGATCAAGGGGTGATTCTGGGCGACCTTGAACCATAGATAGTCGGTTTACTTAACCCTGTAGAGTTGGGCTCAGATATCGGGCCTCAGATTATTCATCCTGCTTGTGATTAAGACACGGTGGAGGTAGTCTGTACTCCCGATCAGGTTCAAACTACACGGGCAACTGTTTTGACAGCTTGTGATCTCGCAAAGACTTATCGCATTGGCGGTACACACAATCTTGTAAATTCTTTTGCAAAATTTTGTGAAATTTAATTTTCCACTAACAGTTTGTTTAGTTTACCTTGAATTTACTTTCAAGTTGCTATTTCCGGTCTTAAGGCTCACGCTGTCATTTATTATGATGTATGTGGTCCATTAGGTACCTAGCTCGAAAACCTAGTGGGAGCCTTTTGATTCTCCAATTGGGGAAGACTCCTTCCTTGTAATGAGGATTGAGAACTCGGTTTCATATTACGTGTTAGTGCTTTAAGACATATGATATTTGCATATTTATGGTCTGCCTTTTCTTATTATTAGTACGAGGCATTCAGAACCCGTGCTACGCACAGGATTTGAATCTAATCGTTAAATGATATTTAGTTTCATAATGGTATTAGGTTTATCTGAGTTAACCCCAAATCTAACATAATTGTTAAGTGTTACGTAGTAATTTCCATATTGACATTATCAATTCACGTAGTGTGATATTCTAAATACTACCTCAAAGTTTTAAATTCACAAATTATAGAATTTTTTCGACTCACTTTTCCGGAGCATATATCTTTGAAATTGTATAAGGTTTTTTTTAAGCGTAAGTCTTAGAAAATATTTAATTTTGCATTATATGGTTTTTACATGGTAATTTGAAGCATACTGGCTTTTTATGATAAAAAACTAAAGCTAAGTTATTAATTTTTTTATGATATTTAGCATGATAATGGTATGCATTTTGTTAGTGATGGGGTTTTTTATTTAAAAGGTAAAGTTTGAGGGTTTTTTTGTTATATGTCTCTTCATATTTCTATAATAAATTCCGAGCATTAGCTATCTTGTACTCTATGCAATCTTGACGCCTCCACATTTAATCTAATTGTTAATTGCGCGTATTATTTTTGTGTATTGTCGAGTGAATTTGTATTTTTAGTTTAGTATGTTGTATGAAACATTTTTATTTTGTTGTTTAAAATATAAAAAATGGTTGATATTGTTTTGGTTTTTTGGTCTTTATATTTTCTAAATGGGGTTGTCGTTATTAAATTGTCATACGCTTGATGTAATTTCCTTTGATTGTTTTGGCATATTACGTAACCCAACAATAATTTTGCATTATATGATTTTTGCATAGTAATACGAAGCACACTGGCTTTTTCTTATTTGTTATAGTGTAATTTGCGTTAATTATTTTTTTTATTAGGTTCGTAAGTTATGATTGTATTACATCTGTTGTAAGTATGCCATTAGTTGTTTGGTGATTTTTATATTTAATATTTTTATAACATATTAGTATTTATTTATAAAGTTTATGATTAAAAACTAAAGTTAGCTTCATCTCATTTTATTGTACAACTAATTTCATTGGAAATTAACATTGAAGTCTAACTAATATTAATAAATTTTATCAATAAACTCAATTCCAAATAGCTAACCAAATGAATATTAATTAATACACTATTAATAATTCCTAAAACCTTTTGGACTCCACTATTATGTCTTAAACTTAATTTTTTTAATTTACAAATGGGTTCGAGCAAAAATTATGTACTCAAAGAGCATTCGAAAGCAACTACTTACATAAACTAATCACACTAAAAAGTATCATTTAACCATTTAAATGTTGCTTTACATACATGCTCGTGTACATTTTCTTGAATCAATTCGCACATGTAAGCATCGCATGAGTTTAAGATGAATGAGTTTAATTAGTTGTTTGGTAACCTTTATATTTAGACCGAGTCATTCATACCCGTGCGATGCATACGGGCTTAATCTAAATGTTCGTTAGTGTATTGTTCAACACTAATTTTCGTCATTACATGGGTTGTATATAAGTGTTCATAGCGTAATCTTTGACACTTATTTTCGTCATTATATATCTAAGTTGTGATAGTATCACACCTTTTCTAAGCATGACACACATTTAAATAGTTTATTGACATTAAAAGAGTATATGTGAAGAGATTTCTTTCAAGATGCTACATTTAAAAGAGTCTCTTCACATGTAATTTTTTAATATGTATAAGTTACATACTAAATGTCAAAGGGAGGTTAAACGCATACGGTTCTTTCAAAATAAATGTAACCCTTATATAAAATTGTAACAAAGTGGATATTCTCTATATTTTGAGATCTAACTTGTGACATTGAATTATCATTTTGGTTTATCATATCAAATACGGTAGCTTCACATTACTACGCTTAGTTACTCGAACTTTATTTTATCCAAAAAAACCATTTAAGTTTCAATATTTTTTTATTGTTGTGAAAATCGGTCCAATATTGTTAGTATATTTAATTTGTAGCATATTGCATATATAAATATATTTGAAGACATCAATCTCAACATATAATTTTTCGACTCTTAACAACTAATATAACAATTTCATTTTGCCAAATTTGTTTGTCATTCTACAAATGAAACTAAAATCATATTAAGATAAATCAATTAATCTCCATATCTCCATAGTGATATTAACACACCGCAAGACAAAAAAACTACATTAAGAGCAAAAATATTAAAATGCACCAACAAAGTGTAGTAATAATTATTGATTAAAAATTGAATGCTCGTCACATTATTTTCAAGAAACTTACTTGCTAACGAATCAATAGTATTAGCCCGTTTATCGGTATTACATGAAGTAAAATATTGCATGTTTAATTTGTAACGTACAATTAATATGAATGCTAAGTATTCATCCCACCGATGGCCGTGGCGTTGTTCTTGTTTTTGTTGTTGTTCTTGTTGTTGTTGTCTTTGATGTTGTTCTTCATTGGCCTTTTGCATGTTTTGTTCTTGATAAAATTTTTGTGACTTCTCGATATCTTTCTTTAATGATTCTTGACGTGCTACAAAAAACAATTAGATATAGTTGATCGTTAGTAACTTAAATACAATTAATCAATATATTGCATTTTCGATCAAAGTAAAAATGTTCGTGCATGTTTCACTTAATTGATAAGACAACGATGTGTAGGATCTCTTAAACCATTAGAGAAGATGATGTTACTATCTCTTAAACAATTAGAGAAGATGATGTTACTACCAAACCTCCTAAGCACCATCTTTATGTCCTACATTGTTACACCCACAAAACACACGTGAAATTTACATGAAACAATATAAATCAATATGCTAAATAAGTAAGACGATATGATGCTTACTTTACCACCATAATAAGTTGTAGCCCAATGTGCACGCGGTGTGGAGGAAGTTGTGGTTTGTTGTGTATGATTTTTGACACATTATATAGTTGATAAAATATTTGTAACTCATGGACGGGAAGGTAAAAAGACTAACCACTAATTGGTGTGTTTAATTTATGCATTCATGGCTCCAAACACTTCATCTCCAATGTACTTATCCTTATGCATGACTATTAAATCAATGTACTAACACATGAAGCATCCACATTTCACTTTCAATTCATGAGCCATTTATTATGACCACTTACATTTTTTAATTTCGAGCATTAGGTTGTTGTACGCTACGCAATCATGACGCCTCCACATTCAATTAGAGGGCCTAATCTTATAGTATTATAGATAAGTTGTCTTTATTTATTGTTTTTTTTGGTTTATGTGATTATTTAATTGTTTGTGTTTCTGTATGTCATGTTATTTATTGTTGCATACTTGTGGTTGTTACATTGTTAGATGGCTTGTATATGGTGCCTAAGTTTGACAAATGATGGCTGTTTTGGGAGTTGTAAATTGTGGTTGTTACATAGTTAGATGCCTTGTATGTTGTGCCCAAGTGTCACAGATGATGGCTGTTTTGGGAGTTATATATTGTTGTTGTTGTTGTTAATCTGCCTAAGTGTGCCCAATGTGTTATTGGAAAATCAAACTTCACTCAATTTTACAAAACAATTTTCAAGTGCGAGCGTTGGAAACCTTTGTTTTTGTCTTTGCGATCGATCTAAGTGTTGTATCACCACGGTGGTAATCGGCTATTCTATGGGAAACAACTAGGGTAAACGGATCAAGGGGTGATTACGGGCGACCTTGAACTATAGATAGTCGTTTTACTTAACCCTGTAGAGTTGGGCTCAGATATCGGGCCTCAGATTACTCATCCTGCTTGTGATTAAGACACGGCGGAGGTAGTCTGTACTCCCGATCAGGTTCAAACTACACGGGCAACTGTTTTGACAGCTTGTGATCTCGTGAAGACTTAGTGTATCGGCGGTACACACAATCTTGTAAACTCTTTTCCAAAATTTTGTGAAACTTAATTTTCCACTAACGGTTTGTTTAGTTTACCTTGAATTTACTTTCAAGTTGATATTTCTGGTCTTAAGGCTCACGCTGTCATATATTATGATGTATGTGGTCCATTAGGTACCTAGCTCAAAAACCTAGTGGGAGCCTTTTGATTCTCTAATTGGGGAAGACTCCTTCCTTGTAATGAGGATTGAGAACTCGGTTTCATATTACGTTTTATTGATTTCACCCGTTGGCCTCTTTGATATTATAGCTAATATAGTATTTTCGTTGGTTAATGAAAATATATGTTGAAATATGAATAAACCTATAATGGGTTGCTAGCCTGTATGGAATGAGTTGAAATTTACTTTTGTTACTCTTCATTCTATTCACCATCCAAATTTCACAACAATTGTATACAAAGTTGGTAGATTTCTTCAGGTCAATCATGTTCCATTGTGGCTGGCTTTCGTTGGCGACACATGAATATATATTTCTATCAAGAGATATAATCATTGATCCCTAGCAGTAGCTCGTCCCAATGGACCATGATTGGCCAGAAGATGTTGAGCATCTTTGTCTATAATCGTAGTAGAATAAACCTATAATTGGTACTTAATATGCACAAGCTTAAATTGCTACTTATTAAAATGGTTTTGATTTATCATGTTGGCTGTATTAGGCTGTTTTCGGTCTTAAGGCTCACGCTGTCATATATTATGATTTATGTGGTCCTTAAGGACTGCCCTTTCTTATTATTTGGTTTATCTGTATGTCATTCTTTTTATTGTTACATACTTGTTGTTGTTACATAGTTAGATGGCTTGTATATTGTGCCTAAGTGTGACAAATGATGGCTGCTTTGGGAGTTATATATTGTGCGTAAGTGTCACCATGCTCTCTCTAGCGTCGTAGAATATACATAATTAATATGTATATTCGGCACATATAAGTGAGCAATATCAAACATAGAACTGGAATTAAGAAAGTCTGATTGCGCAACCTCAATTATTAGGGAAGATCTATCTAACGTTGTAGATGGGTTTTATTGCTTAATTTGGAACCCGTCTTATACTGGTTGTGTGTTTGATCTTGATAACCAGTTTTGGCACTGTCAAGAATGTACCTTCATTAAGACTTTTGTCAGTACAATCAAAATACATTCTTGAAAGTGCCAAAGCTTGTTATCAAGATGAAAGACACAACCGGTATAAGACGGTGTCCAAAAAACAAAGCAATGGAACCCATCTACAAAATCAGATAGATCTGCCCTTATAATTCAGACGTTTTGATTGCGATAATGATATAGTGTGTATGATTCATGACAATCCACACTCCTTCATTATCGCCGTCAAGACGAGTCCTGTTACTCAGACTTTATTCTAGGCTCAACATTTGCATATTTTAACTGGTGAACTATTTTTGAACTCTTTTAGGTAGTTGGCGTAAGTGTAAGTATTCCTTTTCTTATTATTTTCCTAAGCTGGCTTTATTTATTTTTTTTTCTTCTTAAAGGAATATGAAGCCAAAGTCATCGTTAGGAGTAAATTGAAATACTTTTCATTAATTAGAGAAAAGCTGAATGAAAAGCGAAGGATTTTATTTAGGACTACTTGTTTTGGAGGATGGTTGGATATTTTATTTTTTGACCATGAACCACATATGTTAGATTATATACTACAAAAACAGGGTTATGTAGATGATGCACACTTTGATATGCCCCTCATATATAATGTGGATGGTCGTAGTCTACATTTTGGTCGTCCCGAGTTTTCTCTAATAACAGGTTTTCGTTTTGGAAAATGGGTTAGCTCTGATTTGTATAATAAAGGGGATATAAAATTTAAGACAAGGGTATTTCCAAAAAAAATGGGGGTAAGACTTTCAAACTTAGGTCTTCTTGGTGTTATTGAGGATGAAGAGTTATTCGGTAAATTATCTGATGAAGATGCAGTCCGTGTGTGTCTACTGTTAGCGCTAGAGGTAATTTTTATGGGTCGGTTGTTGGCTGAACAATTGGATGATAAACTCCTGCGTTTGGTTGAAGACCTTGAAGAATGGAATTCGTTTCCATGGGGGGAGCACATTTGGAGGCAATTGTACAACCAGATACTGAATGTCGTAGACAGACACAAGTGGGAACACCTTAAAGGACTAGAAGCATATCGGAAATACGTTCCAACATATACACCTGCAGGATTTGTTTGGGCTTTCAAGGTTTTTTTTTTTTTTTTTTTTTTTTCGTATAATTTTATTAGTTTATTTTTGTCTGCCTAACGCAATCTTTAACTTTATAGATATGGATTCTTGAGTCATTTGAAAGAAGCAATAATTGGTGGAATAAAGTCCCAGATGTCATACCAAGGGGTGTAGCCTGGTCAAAGAAAGAAGTGTTTACAAGATCGGATTATGGATTGCTATTTGGCAAGGTAAAACCTTATAGAATATCGTATTCCCTACTATTTATCTTCTTTTGTGTTGTATTCAACTTGTGTTTTGATCTTCTTTTGGTTAATGTTT
The DNA here is from genome assembly GCA_021014915.2 of Artemisia tridentata subsp. tridentata. NCBI lineage: Eukaryota > Viridiplantae > Streptophyta > Magnoliopsida > Asterales > Asteraceae > Artemisia > Artemisia tridentata. The sequence goes on along the minus strand of CP139503.1, from coordinate 343,259,420 downwards.
TTTGTAGGACTCGAAGATAAATTTTGACTTGAAAGCAACAATAGCCGAGCAGCAGTCGGATTGGTATATCCAATTTCGAGAGTATTTCATTGGGTACATACCAAGGACTCGTAAACCAAGAGTACCACATGATTATGATGTCTATCTACAGAAGTTGGATGCTTGCCGAAAACGTGGAAGGACAGAAAAAAAGTATTTACCGCTTGTTCATAGGATTCAGACCAGTGATCTTATTACTGAGATCAGCCTTAAGGATTGTGTGATTCAGGAGTTGAATGCTCGTGTTTTCAAACTTGAGTCTATTATTCAGGTGATTTTTTGTATACACTAATATAATGCATTTAGCAATAATATCTATTTATATGATTGTCAAATAAATTTAATTGGTTTTAAAAATACTTTGTAGGTTCTTGCTTGCGAAAGAACTTGCGGATTTTGGGTAAACACTTTGGTTCCGATAACTTACTTGTCAAATTATAAAGCGAATTTTTCACTTTATTGAATTTAACAATGCCTCCGTTTTGTCATATACAGGAGAAATTGGACTTCAGTCAATCGTTTTCGTATCTAAGCTATGAATTCCGAGAAAAACTGAATTCTGAATTCTTTGAAATGGTTGACTCTCTTATTTCCACAAATCGTTCAGCTGAGATAGATGTTGACTTTGATGATGATATTTTACAGGTAATGTGTTTTTACAAAGAATACCAACCAAAATATATTATACCTTGTATGAACACATCAATTCACATCAATTCTTGTGACAGGAGTATCTTTTGGAAGAGGAATTAAGCCTGAGGAAGCAAGAGGAAGAAAGGTGGAAGATTGAAGAACTAAAGCTTATGGAAAAGGAGTTTCATAATGCATTGATAGAGGAGACAAAACGGCGGTTGGAAAGGGAAGAGCTATTGAAGAATGCACTCGAGAAGAAGAAAAAGTCCTCTGCTTTTTATAATTCAGAACATTGGAAAAGAGCAAAGGCAGGCATGGAACCCAACAAGAGGAGTAAAAAAGATGGCTCTGAGTCGTCGTATTACTGGTTCGAAAAATTTGTGGAAGCTGAAAAAAAACGAACACCCCTTTATGGCTGTCGGGATCGAGATATGAGTGACTATTTAAAAGATGTTCAACCTTGGGTGGAGGTATCAAAAGAATTTCTATTTTCTTACGTTTAATTTTTTATTTTATTTTTTCTAATATAGTAACAATCTGTGTGTAGAATCTTACTCGGTTCAACAAATTTATCGATAAAGTACATCTGACAAATGATTACGACGAATTCCTTGGAAAGCCGGGGCCCCTTCGTTATACATTTCCGTGGTCCAAAGAACCAGTACGTGTTGATCGAAGGTTTTGGGAGAGCTTAGTTTGTTTAGATCCTCCAAAAAAAGGGTGGGTCATGGATGAGGTCAGTCGTAATTTTTTCATTTATAGTTATTGTAAATCTATTGTTTTTCATTTCTTCGGGTATTTGTCTCACGAATACTCTTTTGCGTTGGTTTTCACAGCACATAGAGCTGTGGGTGGAATACATGTTGCATTTCAGACCCGATGATGCTGATTGGGCTATGGTTAGTCCATACTTTGTTCAGCTGCTATTGCAGGACTCCATCCCCATTTGGTATGCTAATGGAAACAAGTACAAAATTCCATGGGCCGATGTTGACCAGGTAATACGTGTATTCATCCCTTGTGTATACATATATTGACTTATTTGCCTCAGAACACGACATATATACATTTATTTTTGTTTTGGTTACAGGTTTTTATGCCTATCAACGAAAAGGAAAAACATTGGTTTCTGGCCCAGTTCGATATCAGGACAGGGGTGGTAACGTTTTATGACAGTGGTGAAAAGCATGAACCGGAGTGGCGTCCTTGGTATTTAAATATGCGTGCATATTTAGAGGTAAAACTTTAAATTTGTTACTAAATAATTCTAGTAAAACCTGAAATGCATGTGTTGCATATAATAGTATCAAATACATTTGATACATGTTTATGACTAACACATACATACTAAGATGAATATACTAGTTCACTTTCAGCTATAAGTCTTTAAAGTTCAGGTACTTGTATATTAAAAGTTCAGGTACTTGGACAACTATCCTCTTAAATGTAACATAAGTCAACTCTTTAAACTCTATGTAAGTACAATTGCCCATTAAGTGTTCCTTAAAGTTCAGGTACTTGGGCAAGTATCTTCTTAAATGTTCAAGTCTTATTTATACTCTTCTTCTTTACACCATTCTACACCCACACTACAATTAAACCTCCAACTATACCTTTATACTCTTCTTCTTTGCACCATGTCTGACAACATACCACTTGAAGTTCATTTGGACATTGTCCGTAGGCTTCCTGTAAAGCAAGTACTTCAATGCCGTAGTGTATCAAAGAGTTGGAAAGCTGGCATTGACACCTTGCATTTCATTGCTCGTTGCGGGGTTCGCCCAGCTGATGGTTTCCCCTATGTTTTACGCTATCAGCAAGGGTATAAAGGTTACATATCTTACCTTTCTCACAATTTCTCACCTGTACCCACAAACCTATCCTTTTTTGACTTGATACCTATTGGCTGCTCACACGGAATTTGGGGTTTTTTGTATGGACCAATTCTCCCTCACTACATGGCTTTTGTTTGGAACCCATCCATCAGAAAATCTGTGGGAACATTTGTCCCTTATCTGAAAACTGGTCAGGAATATGAAAAGCGTCTGTTGGCTTTTGGGGTTCGACCTGACAACCTAGACCCAACAATTCTAAAGATTTCATACCCGTTCAATCCTGAAAATCCATGGTGTGTCTTACTTTTCTCCTTCTCATCAAGAGAATGGAAGATATTAGAAAGTCAGTTTTTGCCTCATCAATCAATTCGACTAAAAAAGGCAAGTCAAGCTATTGTTAATGTCCGTATCTTCTGGTGTGCTTATGAAAAGTTGTTTGCTAGTGATGTTAGCTCATACAAGAGCTATATGATGGTTTCTTTCGACTTGGTGACCCATCGTTTCCAGGTTCTAGACATACTAGACCAGTTGTTATTCAAACTTCCTTTACCATTCTTTGTTTCTAACCTAAGAGACAACGTTGTTGTTTCCGGAAACATAAATGGTGAGGACAACTATGTTTTCTGTGTATGGAGCTTAGAGGTGGTTGGGGGGAACATTGAATCGTTTGAATTTCTGATGGCTGTTCCTACCCTTTGTGCACTAAAATTAATTGGGTTTGCTGATAACAACGACCCAATACTGGAAGTTCAGAACCCGGAAGAATAGGCTACGACTCTTGTACTCTACAATGTTGCTTCCGGTAACTTTCAAAATATGGGTGCCGAGGGAAATGGTGCTTCATTTTTCATGAGTCCCAACTGCGAGTCTTTGATTCTGAAAACTCATCATGATACAATGGCTTATTAAATGGTTTGGTGCCGAGGGAAATGGGTTTTATTGTTGTGTTTTATCGGTTTTTGTAGTTAGTCTGTGCATGTTTGGCTCATGCTTTATGGTTTAGAAGGGTCGTTTACGGTTGTTAATGTTATCTAGCTGTAGGTTATCGGTTATAATCTTTTGTAATGTGTATCGTTTCAATGAATATATGTTTTTACTTCTTTTGTCAGTTTTGTATGTTTTGTTTCATTATTTTATATTGTTGTTGTGGTTGTTTTTGCTAATATGTTTCAATCAATATGTAGGCTGGACTTCCGATTGTCCTAGAGCAAGCCAATGTTTTCGAGAAGAAAGGTATAAATCCCAATACGTATGCCATCACCTTTTCATATGCAAAGAACGTTCCAGAGCAGGGGGGCCTGTTTGGTGATTGCGGTATTTGGGTCGGCATATTCTTATACCGATTGGCACATGGGAAGTCGTTGGATGTCGCAAATCCTGTTCAGACAGCTATTGCTTACCGTGAGCATATGGCTAGGTTCTTTTTCCAACACCGAGTGTGTAGTTGGTAATTGTCGACTATGGTGGTTGTAATTCGAACAATTAAATTTTGTTGTAATAGAATTTTTTTAGGATATGTTATGTAATGTGATCCCTGTTATGGGACTAGTACATTAAACTTTGGTTGTCATGTATGTATCCTTGTACATTAAAATGTCATGGATTTATTTTGGCTCATGGCTTGTTCTTGGGTATTCGACTGCACTAACTAGTAAGACAGTTTCATAATTTGGTTAAGCTTGTTTGGTTTATATATTTCAATTATGGTGACTGCTCACTTAGATAATTTATTTGCAGCACACTAGTAGCGTTAAACGACTCATGGACTTGCATGTGATGTAAACCTTGCTTGAAAGTTGTTTCACCAGGTACACCTTATTTAACTTAACATTATTTTTATTATTGCATGCATATATCCTAAAGATCTTTTGTAGATCATAAAGACATAAATCAAAAGTAACCCAACTTAAATAGTAGATTACACATAAAACAGTTCACACATAAAGACAACAAGCCTACAGTTCACACATAGGATCAGAAATCATCCAAGTGAAAAGGCTTATATGATTCCAAGTATGAATTTAGGTTGATGCCAGAATTAGATGGTTCACTGCCCCAGACTGCGTCACCCTCATAAAGGTTGTTAGATGCTTCACCCATCCACTGTAAGTCTTCCCAATCCGCGTAAATTCTGCCATTACGGAAATACTCATCGTCCCCATCTGTTTTTGGCTCCTCTACCACTTCGCTTTCAGAATCTGTCTTACGCTTACGACTTTGCTGATAACATATTTATTATATCAGCAACAACTAGGACACAAACATGAGTTATACAATTGTAGGAAGTTTCAAAATTACCTCTGTTGTTGGCAATGGTTCCATACATGCTTCACGGGTGTGACCTTTGGATCCACACCTACCACATTTTTTTCCTTTTGGCTCCTCATTTTTTGATGGAATACGATCTTTGTTTTTTGGTCTTCCTGATTGTCGCTTCATCACCGGTGGTAAAACCTTTTGCAAATTACCTGGATTATGCCATTTTTCTTCTTCTGGCAAAGGAAATACATTTCATGATATGTGCCTTTCAGGTTGGTTTTCGTAAACCATGGTAATGCCTATTTGTTACTGTTAGTCAAATGTTCTGCCCTACATACGGCGCACACATGACCACAAGGTAGCCTTGAAAGTTGCCATTTCCTGCATGTGGAACGTAAAAACATATGCCAGTCAACAACAAACAACTTGCAGCTTATTAAACAACATGGTTATATTAGATACTTGCACGTGCATTCCCTTTTTACAAAATCAACTATATGAGCATTATGATGGTCTAGTACTTGATACACAGCACACATGGCAATGCCTCTAACCTCCCAGTTACCACTCTTTAACATTCTGTCCTTCACCTTCACAGCTGCCCAATCAGTAAGTTCAAATTCCGGTGCCTCTAAACAATTGGTGAAAACATAAAAAAAGTTGTTATTATTTTTAAATGTAAAATTCCCGTGCTTCTTCTTATTTCAACAATAATTGAGACACTAATTACCGTGATATTTTTCTCGACGTTCAAAATACCAGTCTTGTAAAAGCCTTCTGTAATACTCCATGAGCATTGTTATTGGAACCTTTCGAACTTTTCTCGTTAAAGCATTAATTGATTCTGCACTGTTTGACGTCAAGTAATTGTATCTTTTTGCTGGGCAGTATGCCCTTGACCACTTATCAAAACCTGCTTCTTCGAGTTTTTTTTACCGCTGCAGGTCTTTTTGGCCTTAGCTCAGCCATTGCTTTTTGAAAGTGTTCCGTCGTATAACTGTTGCAACGCCTTCCAGTAAATACTCTTGACCTTCTCGCCCTTCAAATTGCAATTCATCATCAAGTGACGGCAACAGTTACCATGAAAGCACTCTGGAAAAACTGTATTACACGCTTGTATAATCGCTGCATGCCTATCTGAGATAATCGCCAAACCAGGAACCACACCGATGCACTCTTTCAATTTTCTCAAAAACAATGTCCATGATTCACCGGTCTCACCCTGTGAGACACCGGTAGCGATTGGTATGATCTGGTTGTTACCGTCCATACCAACAGCAAGCAAGTTTGTTCCAAGATATTTCCCTTTTAGATGCGCGGCATCGATTATCAACAACGGCCGCATGAAGGTTATAAAACTCCGAATCTACATGATTAACCATATATTACTTGTAATAACATAACAGCTTAAACAAACATAAAATACTTTCAAATATGTATATATAATTATAACGATGCTTACCGCAACACCAAATGCTATAAATGCAAACTTAAATCTTCCTTGGTCGTCTGTTTCAATGTGTGTTACCGTCCCCTCGTTTGCCATCTTTAAGTTGTGGCAATACAATGGCAACTTCTCAAACGAATCTTCCGGTTTACCGTTCAGTAACTCAAACGCCAAATTCCTTCCCCCCCAAACTCGCTTGTAAGAAACGTCTATTGACCATTCACGCCCTATATCTTTTTGTATGTCCCTCACTTTATATACTCTGCTAGTATCTTTCAGTTTTTCGCAAATTAAGTGACTTAGTAATTTCATTGTAGCATTACGATGATTAGGATGTAGTTCAGTTCTTGAACATGTGTGCACGTCGTTTACGGTTGATACAAAGAATTTATTACACACTTTAACTTTGCGAGTGTATATATTCCATGGGCAACCTTGTTTAATACATTTTACACTGTACCTCGTGGTTTCAGATTTTATAACTACGTATTCAAATCCTTCAATTAGTGATTTCTTTCCTATAGCAAACATGCATTCTGCCTTATTAAAAAATTCCCTATACAAGAAAAATGTATTATCGTTTTTAAATGAGGGTTTGTTGGGAACGATGTTTTTTATTAGCGGATTAGGGGCGCTGGGTGGCATGGGCATGTTTTTAAATGAGTTATTTTGGCAAATAGGAAGCGAATTATCTTGTTGGTGAAAATAAAATTGTTCAACCTTTGGTGTTGTTGGATAATGAAATTGTTCTGGTAACAACGGTACATTAAGATCGATTGATATATTATTAGAAGCGGAAGATGATTTTACCTCAGAAGGTATTTCTGTTATTGATACGAATAGTTTCTGAACGTGATCGTTCTTACAACAAACTTCCTGTATGAAGTATTGGACGTCATCATCATCAACAATGTCCAATGTTGCAACACTGTCTTTGTGAAACAACCTTACGTCACAATCACCCTTCTCTTTAACGCCGCCAAATTTATTCTTCACGTACGCCACTAATTTGCTATAACTGATGTCTTTAGGTAGTTTAACAGCATGCTTTGAACCTGGATGCACCAAGATAACTTTAAACTTAGAACTCTCGTCATTACTCATATTTATTTTTTTGTTTAAATTTTGAATGTTAGAAAAATAGCATGTACACTATCCTATTGCATTTTAGGTGTATTAACCTGGCAATTTACACATTTATGTGTATCTTAACCTCCCTTTGTACTTGCACATTTATGTCATAGTTACAAAGTCGCCCACAGATCCTAACATAAGTCAAGTATCTAGTTGCCAAAGATTTAAATGTGTATCAACCCCCACTGTACTTGCACATTTATATTTTTGTACTTGTTCATTTATGTATGTCATATGTAATAGTCACAAAGTCGCCCAATATAAGTATATCATTCCCTTGTATTTGTTCATTATATATACAGTGTCAGTACCTATATTTATTTTTATTTATATATACATAAATGTGATTATTCTATCATTTTCAGAAATGTCTAAAGGTAAAAACTTTGAAATCTTATGTTATTGGTTAAAATTTATAGTGTCACTTGACAGTATTATCGCTGCTAGTTCACTTGGCAAACTGGGCTTGCAATGAGACTTATATTTTAAGTGGAACCTTATGGTGCTTAATATACAATAACGTTAGTACCCTGCTGTCATTTATGTACTACTATAAACTGTAGGCAAATTAGCTTATATATATCAGCTCAGTTGAATAAAAGCTCTATTTTAAACTAATTAGGCAAGGCTAAAGTAATATCAAAACTGATATTGAACTGGTATATTCAGGTCACACATGTCCAGACCACACAGAAGGACCGCTAGAATTAGCGTCAGACCATACTGGTTCATAAATCCCATATCTAATGTGAACTTCCCTACCATATCATCACCTACTCCAACTCAATCATCAAGATCACCATCACCTCCCATAAATCCAATATGTCCTACACCATCACCTACTCCATCTCAACCAAGATCACCTTGAGACTGTTGACAAAGCCAACATTTGTCTCATGTTTGGACAGTACAACACCATCATTTGATAATTCATTTATCAAAGTCTTGTATCTAGTGTAGGTCTGTGAGAGACTTTCAGAGTCTTTTGCCCTGAAAGTATTATACTCAAGTTTGAGGTCCATGACCCTATTTTTCTTGGTATCTGAGGGACCCTCAAAGCTATTTACCAAGTCATCCCAAGTTTGCTTGGCTGTTAGACAGTTGATGACTGATTCCATTACATCGTCAGGAAGACATGATATAAGGATGCTTTGCAGGCGTTGGTCTTGATTGACCACCCCCTCCTCTCATCAATGGTCCATTGGGCCTCAGGCTTGTTTAGCCTTGTGGCTGTCTTTAGGACAAATGGACCATCCCTGATACAGGTGATGTAGTAGGGTTCCATACCAATAAGATAGCAAATCATACGCTTCTTCCATTTGCTAAATTTCCCAGCTTCAAGTCTGGGTGCAACAGCTGAGTAGCTGCCACCCTTTTTGTCGACTAGCTGGGGTACATTGATATCAGTCATAGTAGGATCTTGGTTTTAAAAACCTAGAGCACTCTTGGTTAGTTTAAAAGATTTTATAAACCAGAGGCTCTCATACCACTTGTTGTTCCCTTTACACTATTAGAGTTAACTAGAAAGTTAATCTATTTCGTGTTATGACTAATACAATGTTTAGGATTAATTCTAACAGTTATAAAACGTGAATATAAAAAACAACAATATTTTTCAACGTTTAAATTCTTATTAGAAATAATTCCAAGAATCTATACCCAAGTGTTTTTGCGGGACAAACACTTGGGATTGAATAGACAAGGGTATGGGGTGTCTCCTATCGAAACTCAAGTTTTGCTTGAGTGGTAACAATATACCCGCTGAGCTATCTCAGTGAGTTGTATACTCTTTGTAGAAGAGAAGTTCCTTTGTAAAAGTTCAAGACTTTCAATATACAAAGCACACTTTAACTTTTCTCCTTTCTGATCTATTTATACACAAGTAATCTAAGTATAAGTGATTAAATATAATACAAGTTGTTGAGGTTGCGTGTCTGACAATTACAAATAGTAATTGTCATTTCCAAGAACCAATAGGAAAGGGCTAATAAGACTTTGGGAGTTGTTGGCTGACACTCCATGACTTTTAGCCGCAATAGGGAAGGTTGGATCTGACAAGAGAAGAGTGTTGGGCTGACACTATTATCTTCTCAGATCTTTTCCCTATTGTTCCCGCCTTTTCTTCAGGCGTTGGTTCCTCAGTCTTTCAATCACTTTGTTGGTTTAGGAGACTGGGATTCAGTGAGTTCTTGTCCAACACTCACTGAACCATCATCTTCTTCTTTGGCTTAAGTCCTACTCAGGGAGTACCGCCTTCCTGAGAAGTGAATCCTTCTTCTTGAATTCACCTTAAGCATCCTGAAGATGACTCACTGAGAGTCTGTTCTCTCAGTGACTTGTATTGTTCTCGGTTTAAGTTAACACTTAGTTAATTTGTGTCCAAATCATGTTTGAAGCATTCTTGGGTTTTTCATGACCCAACAAATATAACAAAGTCTACGGGGAAAACAAACTTCTCAATCTTAACTAGCACATTTTCAGCAATCCCTTCAGGTCGTTTTAAACGTTTATCAGCCAATTCAATAAGCAACTTAGTTGGTGCTAATTTTCCTAGTCCTAGGGTAGTGAATGTCTTAAGGGGCATAACACTAACGCTAGCTCCTAAGTCAGCTAATACATTATTGAAAGATATGTCAATAATTGAACAAGGTAAAGCAAAACTTCCTGGGTCCTTTTCTTTATGAGGCAAGGCACGTAAGTCGGTTGCAGAGCTCTCTTATTTCATTGTAGCCTTGATCTCCTCTTCAATCTTTGCCTTCTCTTTGAGTAACCTCCTTAAACTGATTGAAGAATTAAAGAAAAATTCGGGCTTTGCAGCATCATTACCATTCATCAATCTTCTAGGAAAAGATATGTTAGGCGTGACTTCTTCAGTAGTGCATATGGCCTTGACATGATCTCTTGGGTTAGTTTCAGTTGAGCTAGGTAAACTTCCGTATCCCTTTTCTTGAAGAACTTTGCTCATTTGTCCGATTTATTGTTCCAATGCTTTGATCGAAGCTCCTTGATTTCTTGTTATAGTATCCGTTGAGGCTCGGATTTCTTTGATCATAGCGGTGTTCTCTTCATGTCTTTTAGCAGCATCGGCCATAATTTGCTTTAGAGTGTCATCCAAAGTCTGCCTCCTTTCTTGAAAAGTGGGATTATAGTTGTTCTTTTGATAGTATCCCGGAACAGCTTCCCTAAATCTTCCCGAAGGTCGGAATGGTTGTCCAAATTGTGTGTAGTATGCTTCTTCAAAAGTCTCACTTTCATTCTCATTAGGGCAATGTTTAGTGTAGTGAGGTCCTTCGCATTTTTCACATCCAACTTGGGCAGCATAAACTTTCTCATCACGTTTCTTCATCTCTCTACTAATTTTATCCAATTGAGCTTGAATTGCAGCAAACCCGTCAAAATTAGTGCTGCTCTTAGATCTAGTAGAGGTTCCGTCATGCCATTTTTGAGAGTGATCAGCAGCTTCTTGGATAGCTTTTCTAGCATCGGCTGCACTCATTTGAGGCACAGCTCCCTTAGCATCCAAGATTTGTCTAGTAGGCACGTCCAATCCTTGATAGAACAATATTATCTCCTGCATTGGACTTAGATAATGTTGAGGGCATTTCATCAATAAGTCTTTAAATCGTTCCCAAGCTTGATAAAGAGTTTCATCAGGTTCTTGCTTGAAACTGTTGATAGCCTCCATCTTTTTAGCAGTTTTAGCAGGTGGACAATATCTTTTCAGGAATTTGCTCTTCAAATCTTCCCATGTTGTGATTGAACTAGCAGGTTCATTCCTTAGCCACTTATTAGCAGCTCCTTTAAGCGAAATTGGAAAGATTCTTAGCATAAGTTGATCGTCAGAGACTCCTTCTGTAGTAAACAAATCTGCAATCTCGAGGACTTTTTCAACATGTTCATTAGCATCTTCATGTTCTGTTCCACTGAAAGCATTTTCTCTTAGCTCCTTGAGAAACTGACCCTTCAACTCAAACTTTGACTTTTCATCAAACTTCGGTCTAGCAACTCCTGAACTGTAATCAGCACGGGTTTTGTTCATGTATTCCTCCATAGTAGTGTTTTCCGTCATTGTTTCTGTTTCTTCTTCCTCCTTCTCTTTAGAAAAGTAATCAAGCTCGAACGAACTTGAAATTTCAAAGCTTTTTGTGTTGAAAAGCCTTTTAAGCGAATGTAAGGCTCGTTCAGGATCTTCGAAAGGTTTAATCAAGTTCTTAGTTGAACTCCTGGTCATGCACTTCCTGAAATCATCACAAAAGCATCAGTAGGGTATGTTCAAGAAAGTATGATATCAGAAAATTAACAACGAAAACGGAATACGAAAAATAAAAGTTGCTGATATCTGCAAACGATGCGCCGTATCCAGAAAGTTGGATACGCCGTATCTTATTTCGTTAAAATTTAATCAGACTTTTATTCAGAAAACAGATACACCATTTATGAATTAGAATGCGCCGTATCAAATTTAAATTATCAAAAATCGATTATATTTATTAAAATTAAATGCGTCGTATTAACAAAAGCTAATGCGCCGTATTTTCGTTATGTTTCAAAATACAAGATTTTTGATTTAACAGATGCGCCGTATCGATAAAGATCGATGCGTCGCTTCTGTTTAATAATTCGAAAAACTGTTTTTAATTTAAATAGAAAATACGCCGTATCTGTTAAAACAGATGCGTCGTATGGTGTTAGGGTTTAGAAAAATTTCTTATTAAAAACACAATACGCCGTATCTTGGGGAAAGATGCGTCGTACTCGAATTTATTAAACGCGTTGTATTTTATCAAAATTAAACGCAATACGCCGTATCTGTGAAAACAGATGCGCCGTATCGTTTGTATTAGCACAATACAACGACAGCAGAATGTAGAAAAATAGAAAAAAAGAAAAACAAAAATAAAAACAAACAAAAATAAACAAAAATTACAGAAAACAAACAAAAACCGAAAATATGCAAACTATACAATGAATGCAATCTATCTAATATATAACAGGGTTAGCTGTTAGAATCTAAAAAAAAACTAAAAAGAAAAACCTAATTAAAATACTAATCAAATTAACAGATAATAACAATTCACTCCCCGGCAACGGCGCCAAAAACTTGATGCGTGTGCGCGTGTCGTTGCGGTTTAGCAGTATTAATGCCTACTCAAGTTTTAAATTTATATTTAGCCGACTTATCAATAACACACACACTTAACGAGCAGTGTACCCGGTCAGTATGAATATAATGGTAAGTAGAGTGTCGATCACTAAGAGTGGAACGTATTATCTAGTTATTCTAATCAGTATTTTAATATCCTAAGTTAGCTATACAACCTAATCTAACGCAAGGGGGTTCAGCCTGAGAGACTGGCACGGTTTGGTTATGATTAAATGGAAAACTAAACTAATGAGCACGAATCAGCGATTAGCACACACGTACACAGATAGATACACGAGACAATAAGAAGACCTGTCCTGATAATTAAGTAGCTTGTCACTTGTTTTATTGCTAGTTTTATATGAAGTGTACATAATTAAACCTTTCTCGTTGGCTCTAATCTTATCGGCGAGTAAACTCTTAATGATTACTTATGTATATCCTATTTATTTAAGAGACGCTAAAACAAATAGGCGAGGAAGGGGCATGGCGACCCAAGCAAGACTCAGCTAGACACAGAGGTTATCAATGCACTAATAAAAGTCACCAAAGACATCAACATATAAACTTTAATTAATGGGAAAGCAATATTAAGGGGAGTGCATGATCTTCCGTAGTCACATGACACAAGCCCATCAATCCTGATGAATTAAAGTGTACTAATACAATAAAACAAAACTACTTAATGAATTGAATACATGCAGGACCTTCTTACAGCTCTTGTATCTTTGTTTAAGGTGTGTCTTGTGCTGCTTGGTCGTCTGAATTCGGCTTCGGTCTTCGAGCGCTAAGAGTCTCTAAAATTCGTCTGGCCTTGGGGTATTTATAGTTTCTGTCTCAGGGATAGATGTGGCGCATAGAGTTGATAGATGCGGCGCATTGACTTAACTTCGCGTGGGGTCCAAGATTAATATATTCTGGAATATTCGTACACCGTCTTCAGATGCGGCGTATCTTGATCTTTGTATGCGGCGCATGTACTTGGATTGTAACTTGTGAAATCTTGATAGTGATACGCCGTATGTTAGAAGTATATTGCGGCGTATCTGGAGTAGAACGAGCTTGATCTTCTTCTTTGACCAAAGTTTCATATGCGGCGCATGACAGAATTGCATGCGGCGCATTCTTCAAAGTCAGGCAATGGTCTTCGAATTTATCTAAGTATGACATTGCGTCGTATCTGTTGAGTGAGATACGGTGCATCTTCTGGATTTCAGTAGACTTTTGACATCTCGCTCCATAATTAGTCCAAAATCGCCAAGTTTCACATAATGCTTGTTTTTACCTGAGAATTACTAAAGTAAACGTTAATGTATCGATTCTTATAGATAATATAATAAAACAAGTCAAATAAATAGGATAAATGATGATAATAAAATGTACTTATTTGAGTTCATCACTATGCCATACTATCGCGGTGTCGGAACACGTGCAGTTCCAGTAAAAATGGAACGTGAGTTTTGCCACATTGTTCGTTTGTCAATATTATTCGTTGTTTCTTAGTTTAAACAGAGCAAAACTTTTTATGCGAAGCTGAATAAAATTTCTTGAATAAAACTTCGTAATCGATTACTTCGAGTTTACAGGAAATTAATGACTTGAAAAATTACGGGTTATTACATACAGCTACTAATGGATACGAGAGTTTATATATTCGTCGGGAGTCTATTATGGATTACGCCTTTTCCATATTTATATAACCATTTTTAGCGCTACACTTGCATAAAGTACATCTGAGATATGGTACTTATAAGCTATTTTCCCCATTTGTTGTACTGTACACCACAATCCATACCATCTCAAGTGAGAAAATCATCATCTCCTCCACATTCACCAAACCTTCAACCACATGATCTACTTATCACACTTCAAAACATTGATGAATCAATGTGGCTCAATCAACCAAACACTCAAGGCAATGAAGAACTTGATCCTCTCAACGCCTCTTCTAACATAGGAATGTTTTAGGACTTTTTCTATTTTAGGAACTTTCTTATGTAACATCATGATTTGTGATTTTTTTCACAAACAAATTTTCTATGAATGGATATGTTATATTTTTATGCATGTAGGTGATCAATATTTGGGATATTACCTTGTTTTGTTTGTATTACTAACATCATAGTATGGTTGTTTTAAGTTCTCATCACTTGCATTTTAGGTGTATTAACCTGGCAATTTATGACATAGTTACAAAGTCGCCCAATATAATAAATAAAGCAAATTCCATAGGTGTATCTCAACCTCCCTTTGTACTTGCGTATTTATTGAACCTATACTTACAAAGTCACCCACAGATCCTAACATAAGTCAAGTATCTAGTTGCCAAATAAATGTGTATCAACCCCCATTGTACTTGCACCTTTATATTGTTGTACTTGTTCATTTATGTATGTCATATGTAATAGTTACAAAGTTGCCCAATATAATAAATAAAACAAATTCAATAGTCGCCCAAGACAATAAGTATGTAACACCCCAACCCGATAAGGGTAGAAGTATCACGTTATGGTGACATATCAAAGCAAACAAAAGCATATGACTAAATAATACAAAATGAATTTCAAAGGTTACAAAGAGAAAATCTAAAACTACAAGGGTTACAATGAATTACAATAATTTCTAAGTCTTAATATCGTCTCTTCTAGTCATCTCTAATCCGGAATGGCTTCTAAGTCAAAGACACTCTCCACTCATACCCAACTTCCTACTAAAACCTGCCACAGGAAAAGAATGCGGCTAAGCTTAAAAAGCCCAGTGAACAGATATATACAAAGCATAACATAATGGTAAAATAAGCATAAGCAACGAAAGAATAAGAATACGAAACAAATAGTATAAACATGAAATCAATACGAATTTCAAAGATAACTAAGAATCAAGAGTGCATGAGAACTGAATAGGAAATGAAACAAGAATGGAATGAAATAAATGAAAAGGGTCATATAAGGATGTGCCATAAGAACTCCAAAACAAAATCCGTCAAATCATACACATATCATATCATATCATAAGTATACGAAGAGGGGAGACCTCTAAGTACTAATCAAAAGTGTGAGAAGGAGTGCAAGGCACACACCACCTGGTCACCAAATCATACACATACAAAAGTCCTAGGATGCATCCATACGCTCCCTAACAAAAATATGTATGTCAGTTCTAGACTGATCACACATATGGGGTTGGCCAATAATGCGCATACAAATCAAATCAAAAGGGGGAACGCCGTAGATCTATCACACCTCTACGGGAGTGTCATGCCTAGGGTGCCATCCTAAACATGGTCCTAGTACCTCTAGAACTAGGTAAGCTCAGGCACGGATTTATCAAAGCATACATAATCATAATCTAATAAGCATGGCAAACATAATCATAGCATAGCATAGCAGAGACATTTAAACAAATGTCAGAATGGATCAAATAGAATGACGATCATACAATGAAAGTCATGAATCAAATAAGGGGAAACATATCAGGCATCGGATCGAATAGAAATATCCCTACTGAAAAGGGAAAGAATATCTGTACCTTAACGAAATACGCAAGCAAAAGAAAATGAAAAGCAAATCAAATAGGAGATCACTCCTTCTTCAACCGATCTACAAATAATCATAATGTACTTATAAGCTTCATAATCATAAGGTTTCATTTTACTTGTCTTTCTATTTTAGGTAACTTTCCAAAAATAGCAAGTTTCCGTATTTAGTAACTTTGATTATTAACATCCCCGTAAGTCAATTTAAGGTATTAAAGATGATCATATTCGTAGTTTAAGGTTCATAATGTCTTTTACAAAAATTTAGGGTTCATAAAGTAGTTTCCATGATTTTAGGGTTTATTATGTAATTATCACAAGTTTAGGGATTAATATGCAATTCTCATAAATTTAGGGTGTAAAATGTAATTACTATAGAGTTACAGGTGTTTCATAAGTTAGGTCCCTTAGTTTTAAAAGAATGACGATTTAAACCCTTAAGTTTTAGAAGATAACACATAACACCACTTTAATAACTTTTAAACCTTAACAGCCCTTTACACTTACGAATTTAACCCGTTTCCAATAATTTATGAATCATATTAATACTTAGAAATAAAATCTATAAACATTCACACACCTTCCAAAATGTCTTAAGTATTTTATGTAATTTTTGAATATTTTATTAAGTTGTATAGGTACGTATTAAAAATCCATGTTCTCAACATGTTCCAAAATCGTATCTGATGGAACACCCGACAAGTTTATACCTTTTTACCCCTTCAGATAAATTCAAAAAAATCTATAAAAATTCCAGCTATTATTAGACATATTGAATATAACTCAGTTCAAAGGACACCTTCTAACTCAACACGGTTTGAAAAGTAAAAATCATAAACCCGGACTAATTTTCCAGACATACAAATCCGATCAGACACATAATTTTCCAAAAATCAAAAAGTAACCTTCCAAGCCTTCAAAAATTACAAAATTAATTTTCCCAGGTAGTTATTTCATTGAACTTAGTTTTAGACTCTTAAAATACCCAAAAACACGTTCACATCATTTAGTTACATTCGATTTAAGTTGGGTCTTTTCCTGGATCAGTAGCAGTTATCACAGATTCATGCATAAACTTAGGGTTTTATCATTCTAATTCTTAATTCTTGACACAAAACCATTATAGGTGAGTCCATAACATATTTAGATTGATTAATAACAGGTCATACATAATCAAATCGAATAATTTCATCTCATATATTCCTGGTCGATTCATACATAACAGATTTTTAGGGTTTTTAGGGTCTTTTTAGATCAATATTTTATGTGACATATTCTTATAATCTTTTGATCATAATTCGACTAGACCATAAGATTTATTAATAAGGATTGAACAAAGATGAGTGATACGAATACCCTTGAAGACAAGACGAAGAATCACGAACAACACAAGATGGAATCACCACGAATCCTTCCTTCATTTTCCTTCTGATTCGTACAGCAGCAACACAAGAAGAAAGGAAAAACAATTGCTCGATTTAGGGTTCAAGAACAATTCGAATGGCTTATCTAGGACAAGAACAAGATTACCTTGATTCGTATTAGCAAAGATTTAAGCCTTTTGGTGGCTGTTCTTGATCGACAGCAGCAGTAACAATAGGGAAAAAAAAGAGCCGAATGTTTTTTTTTTTTTTTTTTTTTTTTTTTTTTGGAGTTAGGGTTTTGTGAAAGATCGGTTATATGGAATTATGGGGAACCGAATATATGGTTTGGTATATTTAGGGAATGGATCAAGTATCATTATGGGCCAAATAAATATGGACTAATGCTTACTTATCTCTTCTTATGTTGGGCCGAAAATTATATTGATGTGGGCAAAAATGGATCGACTAGCATTAGAGCTTAACGTGGGATTAAATTTATTTTGTACATATTATTTACATAGTGTATTGTTTGAATTACTTTACTTATGTTTCGTAACTTAGGTTATGTTCGAATGAGGTTACTTACATATTTTCATAAATTCTTAAAGTTCAAATTCAGAGGGTATTTTAGTCTTTTCGGATTATATTAATTTCGGGGTTTTACAACTCTTCCCCTCTTAAAAAGGAATTTTTGTCCTCGAAAATTGAAATGCGAAATCGAAATGAAAATGCGAAATCGAACGCAATATCGAAATGAATACGTACCAAGTCAAAAAGAAAAATGTGGATAACTGGATCGTATTGATTCTTTGGTCTCCCAAGTAGTCTCGCTCTCAGGATGGTTCTTCCAAAGAATCTTTACGAACGGAATTGTTTTAGTTCTCATGACTCTTTCCTGACGCTCAAAACAGCCTCAGGTTCTTCACTATACGAAAGATTTTCCCGAATCTGATCGAATGGGCAAAACACAACATGAAGCGGATGATAATCATACTCACGAAGAAGTGATACATGGAATACATCGTATACATGATATAACTGGGAAGGTAACGCCAAGCGATGAGATACCTCGCCCACCTGATCAAAATCATTGCAAAGCCCTAGGCTTTCATAATTCACAACGAAATCGTTCCAAGGAATACGAAACAACAATGTAGCGGATAACAATTTAAATCTCACACAGAGATACATAAAACATTCATGCTTGGAAGCAATACGAAGGTAGTACTAAAGAGTGAACCTCATCAACTCGGTCCAGATTCTTAACGAAAAGGGAACTAGCGCGTCATCATAGAAGAACTCATCAATTTCATACAGATACTGATCGAACTAAGGAACGTACCACCGGTCAACCGAAGCGCGCAACGAATCATCGAATGTATCAAGAGTTTTATAAGAGATAGATAGTATAATTGAACTGATGATCAATTGAGTACACTCGAAATATCAACTTGTATCAAAACGCATAATGAGATGGGTAGCATATTTGTACCGACGATCAATAGAGTATAAATTGGAGTATCGAAACGCATCAGAAAACAAAATAAAATAGGTCAAATAGTTGTACGGATAAAACACCTCAAAGAGCTAACGTAGTCGTACAGACGATAAACTAAGCACATAACGGAGGATCGAAACGTATCGGAGAGCATAACGGAATAGGTCGGATACTCATATGGAAAACAAAAATTCAAAGGATTAACGCATCGTGAACCAGATCTTCTTCATAAGCCCAAAACGTCTAACTCTCCACAACGGGAACATCGTACGAAACATACCAATTTTATAGTCCGCCATCCAAGGTTTCTCTTCCACCAGGATAACTAATTCCCCACTCACAGTAATCAACACCGGACCTTAAATCAGCAATTCTCTAACTTAATCCAATCCAAAAGGTGTTCTACATCTCCATAGGCAAACTCAATCATGCCAATACACTTGTCAAAATCTCCGTCCCATTCATCTTCAATTTCAACATAGTTGCTCTGTCCATCCATCCATCTGAAGGTGAGTAGTCGCCATAAAATCTCGAGCCGGTCTTGAAGGTCTTCTGCATTTCTCCTGGAAGTGTGCAACAAAACTCGATTTTTCTGACACGATCACTGCAGGTGCGCCAAGGAGCTTGAATAATCTTCTGTTGAAATAAATCTCTGCCGATCTCCCAAGTAAGCCACCAAGTTGAACGATTCACTACAACCCACATCGTTTTGTCCTTCCTAATGTGCGCGTAAATCCCGTTACAAAGTTGCTGACAGATCTAATCCCACTTCTACACGCGAACATCCAACATATTCTTCGCCCCTACCAAAATTATACTCTTCGAGAAACTTACATCGAGCTCTTCTGACGTAGGAATTTTCAACACCAAAATACAAGTATGATTCCCGTGTTTCTCTTTCGTCCCTGAATATACTAAATCGTCATACTGTGACAATTGTCCAAGCATTCATGAAATACACGATTCATCAAGTTCGCAAGAATAGTCGGAGCAGTAGCCAATACGATTGGCATCACAATGCTCATAGATATTATCACGGATACAAATCAATGTTAGGAACATCTTGCTCCTTCACATGAAAATGGACATAATCAGATTTCAAATCGATCATAGAGAAAACTTCACCCTGAAGTTGGTTAGATAAGTCATCGATAACGGTATCAGTCCTAATCACCATACTACTAAGCTTCCAGAATTCCATGAACAACCTCATACCACCATCATTCTTCTTTATAACCAAACTGAAACACAACACAGAGACGCACACAGACGGATAAACCACTTCCTAGAAGTAGATCCTTCAATACTCTTCATTCAACGTATCTCGTTCGTAAGGGATTTCAGAAATAGGCAAAACGTCACTTGCATAAATAGAGTTCTGATTCCAATAACACACTGACCTCAGGCACTCCTCAAGACATTCTATGACTCCAATAAGTTCAAGGTATATGATGTAACTATTATCACGCTGGCCAGACGTCATAATACTTGCCTCATATACACATGCCTTTATTGCAATCACAGTCTACCTCAAGTCGTGACAAAACACATTCTAATAAACGGATCAAAACAATTTCATTCGAGGGGAAATCTTGGTAGTCCATCCAGGAATACGTCGCGAAATTCAACATCGAAAACTCTCGAGCGAGTTCCATCAAACGGAATATCTTCACAACGCGAGGGATTAATATACGGAATTTCAAAGCAAGGTGATCATCATAGTATGCCAGGTCAGAAACCTGGGCACGGAGTTTGAGTTTCATAAGTCGTCAGAGGTGACAAAATCATAACTATTGTTAGCATCTCAATGCTCAGTCAACAATTACATGACCAGAATCGAATTGAACATTCCCAAAGAAATCAGATTAGCAGAATGAAATTGATCCTCAAACATCCTCAACCGAACAGGATAATCTACACTCGTGATGGATAGTCACAAGATTCTCATAGAGATAGAATTAGGAATAGCAATTCAATAATGCAGAGGAGACTTAATGTGCTTAGCAAAAGCAAAAGACACCACAGGATATGTCGTTCTCGTATCAAATAAAACTACGCCGCACGATCGCATAAGTGAGGAATACCCGAAACGGTACTTGATGTGTCAGCAGCCTGGTCCTTGGTCAGAGCGAACACTCGACCCTCGGCAGATTGCTATCAATCATTCCCATTCTTACGATTGTTGCCATTCACCCTCGGACACTTTTTCGTCCGACGTCCAATCACATTACAACTAAAGCCGGCATCCAACGTCTTATAACATGATCACCCAGATGAAACTTCTCACCGTCAACACATGGAGGAGATGGAACCTGGTCCCACAACTTTTCTACTCAGACGAACTCGAACATAGGGATCAAATCGAACAATGAAGACAAAGCAATCGTCAGGATCAAAATACGAAGGAAGAGATCGTGTCAAACGAGAAGCCTAATGTCTACTCAATATCCTCACAGGTCTTTCTAAGGGAGGGAAACAAATCTTCCTATATCCGTGGTTAAAAATTATCAGAGTTCTCATAGGATTAGCAATGGATTATGCAGATTCAAGTAGTATCAGACGATACATTCCATATCCAGCATAAGTAATGAATTCACGGAATGTGTCAAACACATGACAGTTGAATGACCTTCAGAATGGTCAGAAAGGTATCAAACTGTTTATCAAACAACTCGGAGATGGAGGTCAAAATCAGGAAGTGAAACCTAAATAGTGTAAGGTGTCCATGCGGTTCTTAAGGCATTCCAATCTTACTTGGTTACAAAGCTTAGGTGGTAAAACTTTCTAGCTTCTGAAACAAATGTTCTTACAAGGCATAGCCAAAGGCAGAGGCACGAATCAGAGTGATGCGGAAGCAATGCTACTTACATAGATGTCCTAGTCTACCCATTCCTCACCGGTTATAACTTACGTTCCTATGGGGAGATCCTAAAGCAATTTATCAAAGGTTGTCTTATGAGCGCCTACAGTGGAAACTTAGTGGTCCAAACTTCGCAGGTCAAGGGTAAATGCATTACAAGTCGCAGCCTGTCTCTCTGATACCATAATTGTAACACCCCAACCCGATAAGGGTAGAAATATCACGTTATGGTGACATATCAAAGCAAACAAAAGCGTATGACTAAATAATACAAAATGAATTTCAAAGGTTACAAAGAGAAAATCTGAAACTACAAGGGGTACAATGAATTACAATAATTTCTAAGTCTAAATATCGTCTCTTCTAGTCATCTCTAATCCGGAATGGCTTCTAAGTCAAAGACACTCTCCACTCATACCCAGCTTCCTACTAAAACCTGCCGCAGGAAAAGAATGCGGCTGAGCTTAAAAAGCCCAGTGAACAGATATATACAAAGCCTAACATAATGGTAAAATAAGCATAAGCAATGAAAGAATAAGAATACGAAACGAATAGCATAAACATGAAATCAATACGAATTTCAAAGATAACTAAGAATCAAGAGTGCATGAGAACTGAATAGGAAATGAAACAAGAATGGAATGAAATAAATGAAAAGGGTCATATAAGGATGTGCCATAAGAACTCCAAAACAAAATCCGTCAAATCATACACATATCATATCATATCATAAGTATACGAAGAGGGGAGACCTCTAAGTAATAATCAAAAGTGTGAGAAGGAGTGCAAGGCACACACCACCTGGTCACCAAATCATACACATACAAAAGTCCTAGGATGCATCCATACGCTCCCTAACAAAAATATGTATGTCAGTTCTAGACTGATCACACATATGGGGTTGGCCAAAAATGCGCATACAAATCAAATCAAAAGGGGGAACGCCTTAGATCTATCACACCTCTACGGGAGTGTCATGCCTAGGGTGGCATCCTAAACATGGTCCTAGTACCTCTAGAACTAGGTAAGCTCAGGCACGGATTTATCAAAGCATACATAATCATAATCTAATAAGCATGGCAAACATAATCATAGCATAGCATAGCAGAGACATTTAAACAAATGTCAGAATGGATCAAATAGAATGACGATCATACAATGAAAGTCATGAATCAGATAAGGGGAAACATATCAGGCATCGGATCGAATAGAAATATCCCTACTGAAAAGGGAAAGAATATCTTGTGGAAAACTAGAAGGGGGGTTGAATAGTTTTATGTCCTTTTAAATTTTATTTTGAAAACTTTGTTTACTTTTTAAAATTTAGATTCAAATTTATGTGATCTCAACTTCTTGAACAATATGAACAATATGTATATAAGTAAAATATAAATAAGTAATGCAAGTAAGGTAATAAAATGAAATGAAAGCTAGAGATGGAAAGATCTAACCGAGAGACAAGAGATTTATAGTGGTTCGGCTACAAGGACACCTTCCTTGCCCTACTCCACTCCCCGAGCACCTAACTCGAGAGTTTTCTTCACTATGTCAACAAGATCCCTTATAGCGGAGAAAACCTTACACAACTTTAGCTTACACCGGCTTAACGACACAAAGCTAGATGTCGAGTTCTAATCGTAGCTAGAACCAATCTCACAACTTAAACACGACTTAATCACACCTTCTTCTTCACGACTACTTCACGACTTCTTCACAACTACTTCACGACTTCTTCACAACTTCTTCACGACTTCTTCACAACTTCTTCACAACTTCTTCACGACTTCTTCACTACTTCTTCACGACACTTCACAACTAAGCACAACCTATGTACACTTCTACTTCTTCACACCTTCACTACTTACACACCTTAACAACACAACTTCTCTACTTACACACTAACCTATCCCAAACAATTATACACACAACTATCTAACAACAATACACAACTTATAAACAAATGTATGATGACACAAACAACTTAGGTATCTAAGTTGCAATACTTCTTCTCTAGTTGTTGAAGGAGTATTCTTCTTTTGCACTTGAATGGAGGAAGCTTGGATCACTTAGAAACCAAAGCTTAAGATTATATGATCAAAGGGTTTTTGAAGATATGAAATGTGATTTAAAACAGAAAGTTTCAGTGTGCAAAAGGTGAGTAAAAATCCAGGAGAAGGCTGGTATTTATAGGAGAAAAACTGGACAGCTGGAGACCTACTGGAGCGTGGCCGGCCCCCCTTAAATAGGGGGGCGGTCCCCTTAATTTTAAGGGGGCCGCATAGTAAAATTAAGGGGGCCGCCCTAGGTGTCCGTTGTCCAGATTTGTCCTTTTGTGGGGAAGGTTTTTCTGGAACATTTTAACTGATTTTGGTTAAAAATTTGAATTCATATTTTTATAAAAGATTAAACATTTTTATTTAATACCAAAAATGTTTTTCAAAAATATATAAAATGTTTTTGATGTTTTATAAAAAATCTAGTTATTAAGAAAATGTTCCTTTGATCATATAATGCATTAAGCACTTGTTTATTCATACCTTAAGTGATTAAGTTGTAGAAATGAATATTTACAACTAAATACTTGTTTATTTGATAAGTTTATGTTTAATGAGTTTATATTTTGTGATCATTAAAACATAGAGATATGAATAATGTTTTTAGGCATTATTTATGTCAACAATCTCCCCCTTTTTGATGATTACAAAACTTAAACTTATTAAATCCAAAAAATTATTTTTGGACAAGTATTTAGTGAGTTTACATTCACTTCTCCCCCTTTTTGTAGAATCAAAAAGGTTATGCCGACAAGTTTTAGAAACTAAATTTGTCGGGACGAGAACTCCCCCTTGATGTTTACTCCCCCTCGTTCGAGGGCACCAAGGAGACGAGCTATGGAAATCTTGGCTGCAAAAACAAGTTAGGAGACACAAGATACATATACATAGCAAAAATATTTAGAACAACCAACTAATGCATTTAAGATGATCATATATAACATATGAATCATCATTACATTACATAAAATACTTGAAACATAATGATTACAACATAACTAGAAATACTAATGGTCCTCATATTGCCAAAGAGAGCGATTGGACTTGCTTGCGACACAAAAGGGTGAGGGATTTTATTTTGAGGCGGAAAGCATGTGGATGGGTTTTAGTTATGTGATGGTGAGGGAAATGGAACGGATCCATTGATGTTATATCGTTGTAGTGGAGGAATGGGATGGGGACGAGTGAGTAGATATTCGATCCAAGAAATATCTTCACTTAAGTGGAGAATTTGTTTTTGAAGGAAGATGCAACAAGAGAAATAGTGGGTGTGGTTTGTAACTTGATCCAAGTTAAGAGAGCGAGGTAGGCAATTTGAGTAAGGTGAGGATGGAGGTTGTCCCTTGTTGCGTTGTGTGAGGAGCATAGCAAGGAGATCATTAAGATCATGGATTTGGTTAATCTCTTCATGAAGCTTTTGCCTTTCATGAATGGGGATTTGGTTATTTGGTGGAAATGGATGGTATTGGGGTGAAAGGATTGATGTTTGACCAAGGTGATGAGGGTTTTCAAGTATTCCATTGAAGTTGGTTTGAGGTTTAGGGGAGTAGTTTGGAATGAATGTGGATGTTTGGCCAAAATGGTAGGGTTTGTGAAATGGTTCAATGGAATGAGGTTGTGATCTTGGAGAGTAGTTGGGGATGAATGATGATGGAGGTGTTGGTTGTCTAGTTGTAATGGGCTTGTGGTGAGGGTGAGGTTTTCTTTTCCACCCGGGTTTTAAGGTCATCCTTGCTAGCTTTGAGGTTTTTGGTTTTGGGTTGATAGGAGAAGACATGATGGGATGATTGAATGTGGTGAGATATGGGGTTATTTATAGTGGAGGATTTGTGTTGTTTAGGAATGGATAGGCTTGTTGGGTGATTAGGACAAAATGTGTTTGTGAATTTGGGGAAGTATAGGATCAAATGGGCTAAAAAGCAGAAAAAGATTCTGTGAACCCGTCCAGCAGATGGCCGGTCCCCTTAATTATGGGCGGTCCCCTTAATAATTAAGGGGGCCGCCTTATGAATTAAGGGGGCCGCCCATCTGGTACCTTTCTGGGTTCCAGAAATGGGGTTTTCTGCAGAAATAGGTGAGGATGGCTATGTTTTGAGCTTCTGGTTTTAGGCAAGTCCCACTTTTTGAGGCAATAGAGAAACATATTAAGCATGCATATAAGATAAATAAATAAACAAGCAATAATTAATATCTAGCAATTTAGGGAATTAAGGAACCTAATCATCTAATGCAAGGGTAATGAAGCAAAGGCACTAGAAACTAATGGGGAATAGATGATGGAACAATTGTGAGGATGTGATTAATAAGCTTGTTCTAGTGTGTGCCTATATGCAACAAATGTGGAGATTTGATTGTTTCGACTCCTAAATGCAAAAATTTCCTAAGAAACAATCCAAGGTCTCCTTGATTTGATTTTGCTCTATATATGAATATCAAAGATGTATATATTAGATTATATACTTTGACAATTCATGTGAGATCTTTATGCATGAAAAAAAATGTTTTTAGCATTATTCAACAATGTAAGAAAAATGGTTTTCATGTGTTTTCCTAGATGTGAGAATGATTTGTAGAAAATTGATTGGGTTTTGTTTATAAATATGTTTATGCAAAGAAATATCCCAATCTTTTATTTTGTGCAAAACAGATTCCTAGACTCAGATGGGAGGAAACAGAAAAAAAATTGTTACAGACAAATGGCCGGTCCCCTTAATGACAAGCCGGTCCCCTTAATAATTAAGGGGACCGCCTTTATAACATTAAGGGGTCCGCCCATCTGAATTTTTTTTTTACCAAAAATGCAGAAAATTCAGTCAATTTGTTCCATCATTCCTAGGCCTAAACGTAAGTGGTTAAAGAGTTCACGCTTAAGGGGCTTAGTGAATATGTCTGCTAAGTTATCTTCCGATGCAACCTTTTCTATAGATATGTTTCCTTTTTGAACGTTATCGCGGAGGAAGTGGTGGCGTATTTCTATATGTTTAGTCCTAGAGTGTTGAACGGGATTCTTAATTAAATCTATAGCACCTTTATTATCACACATAATTGGGACATCATCTAACCTAATGCCATAATCTACGAGAGCTTGTTTCATCCATAGTGCTTGCTGACATGCCTTTCCAGCGCTTACATATTCGGCTTCTGTGGTAGAAATAGCAAGAGTGGTTTGCTTCTTCGAGAACCAAGATGTTAGACAACATCCCATTAACGTGCAAATTCCGCTAGTGCTTTTTCTATCCACGTAGTCTCCCGCATGATCCGAATCCGCATAGACGATGGTTTCTATGCCCGATCCCTTAGGATACCATAATCCTAAGTGTATAGTGCCTTTAATGTATCAGAAGATACGCTTAACCGCTTCTAGGTGAGAGGTTTTGGGATCCTCTTGAAAGCGAGCACAAAGGCAGACACTAAACATGATATCCGGTCTACTTGCCGTTAAGTTATGTAAACTACCTATCATTCCTCTATACTTAGTGTTTTCTACAGACTCACCCTCTTCATCTCTTGTGAGTTTTACTTCCGTAGACATTGGTGTCTTCATAGGCTTAGCGTCTTCTAATCCAAATTTCTTAAGCATTTCCTTAATGTACTTAGATTGATTAAAAAATATTCCATCTTCTAATTGTTTTATTTGTAATCCTAGGAAGAAATTAAGTTCACCCATCATACTCATCTCAAACTCATCATGCATGATTTTGGCGAATTCATCACATATATCCTGATAAGTCGATCCGAATATAATGTCGTCGACATATATTTGGACAATGATAAGATTTGGGCTTTTCTTTTTCGTGAAAAGAGTGTTATCTACCATTCTCATGGAATAATCATGTTTAATAAGAAATGCCTTTAATCGATCATACCAAGCCTTGGGAGCTTGTTTGAGTCCATATAAAGCTTTCTTGAGTTTATAAACATAATCAGGTTTTGCGAAGTCAATGAATCCTGGAGGTTGTGCCACGTATACCTCCTCATTGATAAAACCGTTAAGGAATGCACTTTTCACGTCCATTTGAAACAACTTAAAATCTAGGGCGCATGCATAGGCAAGTAGTATTCTTATGGATTCTAATCTAGCTACGGGAGCATAAGTTTCGTCATAATCTATTCCTTCTTGTTGATTATATCCTTGGGCAACTAACCTAGCTTTGTTCCTAGTAACTATTCCATTTTCATCTAGCTTATTTCTATAAACCCACTTAGTTCCTATGATGGTCATGTTCATGGGATTTGGGACTAGTTACCAAACGTCATTAGTTTTAAATTGATTTAGTTCTTCTTGCATAGCCATAACCCAACTTTCATCTTTTAATGCCTCATTTATATTTTTAGGTTCTATAGTTGATAGGAAACAAAAGAAGTTATTTTTATCTTGAGCTTGTGATCTAAGGGTTCTTTGATTTAGGTTTCCTATTATATTATCTAACGGGTGTGATTTAGATTCCTTAACATTTACTACTTCGTTTTCACCTAATGTTATATCTTCATTATCATCGCCTAAGGGTTTAATTTTACTAACCTCAATAGCTTCTTCTTCAACTAGGTCATCATCTTCCAGGGGCAATGTCTTAGGTGGTGGTGGAGTTTCATCAAAAGATACATTTAAGGACTCTTCTACTTTCATGGTGTGTTTATTAAGTATTATGTATGCTTTACTATTTTGCGAATATCCTAGAAAGATTCCTTCGTACGACTTAGGATCAAACTTAGTAAGGTAGTCTTTTGTATTGAGAACAAAACATTTGCTCCCGAATACCCTAAAGTAATTTAGATTAGGTTTTCTACCTCTTAATAACTCATATGGGGTTTTTCCTAAGATTCTCCTAATTGAGACTCTATTTATTATATATGTTGATGTATCTACGGCATGGCACCAAAAATTTTGTGGGATAGATTGTTCATTTAGCATTGTTCTACTCATTTCTTGTAAGGTTCGATTCTTTCTTTCTACTACCCCATTTGATTGTGGAGTGCGAGGAGCGGAGAAATTGTGAGATATCCCATTTAAATCACAATATTTTCCGAATTGCACTTCGTTATCAAATTCCCGACCATGGTCCGTCCTAATTGATACTATAGAACATCCTAATTTATTTTGAATCATTTTACTAAATATTTCAAATTTATTAAAGGCTTCGGTTTTATCACTTAAAAAACTGGTCCACGTGTATCATGAATAGTCATCTACAATTACTAAGGTATAACGATTACCTCCGTAAGTCCGCACAGCGGTTGGACCAAAAAGGTCCATGTGTAATAATTCTAGGCATCTAGTAGTGGAGACTATATTCTTAGCTTTGTGACTAGCATGTGCTTGTTTTCCTATTTTACATGCATCGTAAAAGTGTTGGTCATATCTTAGGTTAGGCAAGTTTCTAACTAATTCTTTAGAGGCTTGGGATTGTATTTGTTGCATATTTGCGTGACCTAATCTTCTATGCCACAATGTAGAGTTTTCATCTAAGGTTGCTAGACATATTTTATCTTCCGGTTTATTTCCTAGTTTCATAACATATACGCCACCTTTCCTAACTCCTCTACCTATGACCTTTCCGTCCTTAACTATTTCGCTATCTTTACTTGTAAAAGTAACCCTACACTTATTATCGCATATTTGTCCTATACTAAGCAAGTTATATGTTAAGTTATCTACATGCTCAACATTTTCAATAGTTAGGGAGTCTTGAGAAATCGTACCTTTGTCAATGATTTTTCCAAAAAAATCACTACCGAAAATAACATTACCTCCGTTGTATGCCTTGTAGGAGGAGAATAGCTTCCGGTTTCCCGTCATATGCTTCGAGCATCCACTATCCTTAATCCATTCGTCGGGCTCCAAATTTATCCCAAGACATATTTCATCGGTGGCTTGAGCTACAAGGCACTTTTCGTCTTTTGTTTTATCCACTTCATCTTTGTCGCTATCGCTCCATGTTCCACTAACAAATGCGCTTTCATAATCATAACCCGGTGGCTTTGGACATTCACCAATGAGATAGTTTTGGCTTCCACATCTAAAGCACTTTCTTTTCCCGTAGTTATCATTTCTATTTCTTTGTAGCGATCTTCTTTCATCTCGCGGTTGTCTCGTGAATCTTCCTCGTCTCTTGAAGAATTTCTTGAATTCTCTAACGGCCATTGCATATTCTTCGTCTTCACTATCGTCACTTGAATCATCGTCATCACTAAGTTCCTTTTTGGCTTTTAGCGCGAGAGACTTGATTTGATCTTTCTTGCTCTTGACCGTTTCCGAGTCCCTCTTTATAATTTCTTCATGAACCTTCAAGTTGCCAATAAGCTCATCAAGTGATAACGTCATGAAGTTCTTTGAGTCTTCAATTGCCGTGACCTTCGCGCGCCATTTTGGATGTAATGCCCTAAGAAATTTCCTTACACAATTTTTGCTAGAAAAAGTCTCATCAAGTGCTTTTAAACTTGTGATGATTGTGTTAAATTTAGCAAATGCATTATCAATAGATTCCTCTTCAGGAATTGTAAATTGTTCATATTGTTGCACAAGAAGATCTATTTTATTATCTTTGACTTGACTATTACCTTGGTGAGTGATTAGTAAAGAATCCCAAATCTCTTTTGCGGTTTGACACATAAAAATTCTTTCATATTCTTTGCGTGGTAACGCATTATAAATAACCATTTTAGCTTCATTATTTTTTGCTAGTTTCTTTTTTAAATCATCATTTTGTTTTTCAAAAGGTACAATTTCATCTATTTTAGTTAGGATATTATATTGAATAGGGGGAAAATCACCATAGGTAATAACATGCCAAAGATCAAGATCCTTTGATTTCACATAAGTTTCGAATCTATTTTTCCAATAAAGAAAACCATCACTTTCAAATAGTGGTGGTCTTTGCATAGATTGCCCTTCTAAATATTTTAAAGATTCCATAGATCGTTTCAAGTTTTAAAATACAGTTAATTTTAAAAATCTTGTTTGACGTGGCTCTTGATACCAATTGTGGAAAACTAGAAGGGGGGTTGAATAGTTTTATGTCCTTTTAAATTTTATTTTGAAAACTTTGTTTACTTTTTAAAATTTAGATTCGAATTTATGTGATCTCAACTTCTTGAACAATATGTATATAAGTAAATATAAATAAGTAATGCAAGTAAGGTAATAAAATGAAATGAAAGCTAGAGATGGAAAGATCTAACCGAGAGACAAGAGATTTATAGTGGTTCGGCTACAAGGACACCTTCCTTGCCCTACTCCACTCCCCGAGCACCTAACTCGAGAGTTTTCTTCACTAAGTCAACAAGCTCCCTTATGGCGGAGAAAACCTTACACAACTTTAGCTTACACCGGCTTAACGACACAAAGCTAGATGTCGAGTTCTAATCGTAGCTAGAACCAATCTCACAACTTAAACACGACTTAATCACACCTTCTTCTTCACGACTACTTCACGACTTCTTCACGACTTCTTCACAACTACTTCACGACTTCTTCACAACTTCTTCACGACTTCTTCACGACTTCTTCACGACTTCTTCACTACTTCTTCACGACACTTCACAACTAAGCACAACCTATGTACACTTCTACTTCTTCACACCTTCACTACTTACACACCTTAACAACACAACTTCTCTACTTACACACTAACCTATCCCAAACAATTATACACACAACTATCTAACAACAATACACAACTTATAAACAAATGTATGATGACACAAACAACTTAGGTATCTAAGTTGCAATACTTCTTCTCTAGTTGTTGAAGGAGTATTCTTCTTTTGCACTTGAATGGAGGAAGCTTGGATCACTTAGAAACCAAAGCTTGAGATTATATGATCAAAGGGTTTTTGAAGATATGAAATGTGATTTAAAACAGAAAGTTTCAGTGTGCAAAAGGTGAGTAAAAATCCAGGAGAAGGCTGGTATTTATAGGAGAAAAACTGGACAGCTGGAGACCTACTGGAGCGTGGCCGGCCCCCTTAAATAGGGGGGCGGTCCGCTTAATTTTAAGGGGGCCGCCTAGTAAAATTAAGGGGGCCGCCCTAGGTGTCCGTTGTCCAGATTTGTCCTTTTGTGGGGAAGGTTTTTCTGGAACATTTTAACTGATTTTGGTTAAAAATTTGAATTCATATTTTTATAAAAGATTAAACATTTTTATTTAATACCAAAAATGTTTTTCAAAAATATATAAAATGTTTTTGATGTTTTATAAAAAATCTAGTTATTAAGAAAATGTTCCTTTGATCATATAATGCATTAAGCACTTGTTTATTCATACCTTAAGTGATTAAGTTGTAGAAATGAATATTTACAACTAAATACTTGTTTATTTAATAAGTTTATGTTTAATGAGTTTATATTTTGTGATCATTAAAACATAGAGATATGAATAATTTTTTTAGGCATTATTTATGTCAACAATCTCCCCCTTTTTGATGATTACAAAACTTAAACTAATTAAATCCAAAAATTTATTTTTGGACAAGTATTTAGTGAGTTTACATTCACTTCTCCCCCTTTTTGTAGAATCAAAAAGGTTATGCCTACAAGTTTTAGAAACTAAATTTGTCGGGACGAGAACTCCCCCTTGATGTTTACTCCCCCTCGTTGGAGGGCACCAAGGAGACGAGCTATGGAAATCTTGGCTGCAAAAACAAGTTAGGAGACACAAGATACATATACATAGCAAAAATATTTAGAACAACCAACTAATGCATTCAAGATGATCATATATAACATATGAATCATCATTACATTACATAAAATACTTGAAACATAATGATTACAACATAACTAGAAATACTAATGGTCCTCATATTGCCAAAGAGAGGGATTGGACTTGCTTGCGACACAAAAGGGTGAGGGATTTTATTTTGAGGCGGAAAGCATGTGGATGGGTTTTAGTTATGTGATGGTGAGGGAAATGGAGCGGATCCATTGATGTTATATCGTTGTAGTGGAGGAATGGGATGGGGACGAGTGAGTAGATATTCGATCCAAGAAATATCTTCACTTAAGTGGAGAATTTGTTTTTGAAGGAAGATGCAACAAGGGAAATAGTGGGTGTGGTTTGTAACTTGATCCAAGTTAAGAGAGCGAGGTAGGCAATTTGAGTAAGGTGAGGATGGAGGTTGTCCCTTGTTGCGTTGTGTGAGGTGCATAGCAAGGAGATCATTAAGATCATAGATTTGGTTAATCTCTTCATGAAGCTTTTGCCTTTCATGAATGGGGATTTGGTTATTTGGTGGAAATGGATGGTATTGGGGTGAAAGGATTGATGTTTGACCAAGTTGATGAGGGTTTTCAAGTATTCCATTGAAGTTGGTTTGAGGTTTAGGGGAGTAGTTTGGAATGAATGTGGATGTTTGGCCAAAATGGTAGGGTTTGTGAAATGGTTCAATGGAATGAGGTTGTGATCTTGGAGAGTAGTTGGGGATGAATGATGATGGAGGTGTTGGTTGTCTAGTTGTAATGGGCTTGTGGTGAGGGTGAGGTTTTCTTTTCCACCCGGGTTTTAAGGTCATCCTTGCTAGCTTTGAGGTTTTTGGTTTTGGGTTGATAGGAGAAGACATGATGGGATGATTGAATGTGGTGAGATATGGGGTTATTTATAGTGGAGGATTTGTGTTGTTTAGGAATGGATAGGCTTGTTGGGTGATTAGGAAAAAATGTGTTTGTGAATTTGGGGAAGTATAGGATCAAATAGACTAAAAAGCAGAAAAAGATTCTGCGAACCCGTCCAGCAGATGGCCGGTCCCCTTAATTATGGGCAGTCCCCTTAATAATTAAGGGGGCCGCCTTATGAATTAAGGGGGCCGCCCATCTGGTACCTTTCTGGGTTCCAGAAATGGGTTTTTCTGCAGAAATAGGTGAGGATGGCTATGTTTTGAGCTTCTGGTTTTAGGCAAGTCCCACTTTTTGAGGCAATAGAGAAACATATTAAGCATGCATATAAGATAAATAAATAAACAAGCAATAATTAATATCTAGCAATTTAGGGAATTAAGGAACCTAATCATCTAATGCAAGGGTAATGAAGCAAAGGCACTAGAAACTAATGGGGAATAGATGATGGAACAATTGTGAGGATGTGATTAATAAGCTTGTTCTAGTGTGTGCCTATATGCAACAAATGTGGAGATTTGATTGTTTCGACTCCTAAATGCAAAAATTTCCTAAGAAACAATCCAAGGTCTCCTTGATTTGATTTTGCTCAATATATGAATATCAAAGATGTATATATTAGATTATATACTTTGACAATTCATGTGAGATCTTTATGCATGAAAAAAATGTTTTTAGCATTATTCAACAATGTAAGAAAAATGGTTTTCATGTGTTTTCCTAGATGTGAGAATGATTTGTAGAAAATTGATTGGGTTTTGTTTATAAATATGTTTATGCAAAGAAATATCCCAATCTTTTATTTTGTGCAAAACAGATTCCTAGACTCAGATGGGAGGAAACAGAAAAAAAATTGTTACAGACAAATGGCCGGTCCCCTTAATGACAAGTCGGTCCCCTTAATAATTAAGGGGACCGCCTTTATAACATTAAGGGGTCCGCCCATCTGAAATTTTTTTTTTACCAAAAATGCAGAAAATTCAGTCAATTTGTTCCATCATTCCTAGGCCTAAACGTAAGTGGTTAAAGAGTTCACGCTTAAGGGGCTTAGTGAATATGTCTGCTAAGTTATCTTCCGATGCAACCTTTTCTATAGATATGTTTCCTTTTTGAACGTTATCGCGGAGGAAGTGGTGGCGTATTTCTATATGTTTAGTCCTAGAGTGTTGAACGGGATTCTTACTTAAATCTATAGCACCTTTATTGTCACACATAATTGGGACGTCATCTAACCTAATGCCATAATCTACGAGAGCTTGTTTCATCCATAGTGCTTGTTGACATGCCTTTCCAGCGCTTACATATTCGGCTTCTGTGGTAGAAATAGCAAGAGTGGTTTGCTTCTTCGAGAACCAAGATGTTAGACAACATCCCATTAACGTTTAAATTCCGCTAGTGCTTTTTCTATCCACGTAGTCTCCCGCATGATCCGAATCCGCATAGAAGATGGTTTCTATGCCCGATCCCTTAGGATACCATAATCCTAAGTGTATAGTGCCTTTAATGTATCGGAAGATACGCTTAACCGCTTCTAGGTGAGAGGTTTTGGGATCCTCTTGAAAGCGAGCACAAAGGCAGACACTAAACATGATATTCGGTCTACTTGCCGTTAAGTATAGTAAACTACCTATCATTCCTCTATACTTAGTGTTTTCTACGGACTCACCTTCTTCATCTCCTGTGAGTTTTACTTCCGTAGACATTGGTGTCTTCATGGGCTTAGCGTCTTCTAATCCAAATTTCTTAAGCATTTCCTTAATGTACTTAGATTGATTAAAAAATATTTCATCTTCTAATTGTTTTATTTGTAATCCTAGGAAGAAATTAAGTTCACCCATCATACTCATCTCAAACTCATCATGCATGATTTTGGCGAATTCATCACACATATCCTGACAAGTCGATCCGAATATAATGTCTTCGACATATATTTGGACAATGATGAGATTTGGGCTTTTCTTTTTCGTGAAAAGAGTGTTATCTACCATTCCCATGGAATAATCATGTTTAATAAGAAATGCCTTTAATCGATCATACCAAGCCTTGGGAGCTTGTTTGAGTCCATATAAAGCTTTCTTGAGTTTATAAACATAATCATGTTTTGCGAAGTCAATGAATTCTAGAGGTTGTGCCACGTATACCTCCTCATTGATAAAACCGTTAAGGAATGCACTTTTCACGTCCATTTGAAACAACTTAAAATCTAGGGCGCATGCATAGGCAAGTAGTATTCTTATGGATTCTAATCTAGCTACGGGAGCATAAGTTTCGTCATAATCTATTCCTTCTTGTTGATTATATCCTTGGGCAACTAACCTAGCTTTGTTCCTAGTAACTATTCCATTTTCATCTAGCTTATTTCTATAAACCCACTTAGTTCCTATGATGGTCATGTTCATGGGATTTGGGACTAGTTACCAAACGTCATTAGTTTTAAATTGATTTAGTTCTTCTTGCATAGCCATAACCCAACTTTCATCTTTTAATGTCTCATTTATATTTTTAGGTTCTATAGTTGATAGGAAACAAAAGAAGTTATTTTTATCTTGAGCTTGTGATCTAAGGGTTCTTTGATTTAGGTTTCCGATTATATTATCTAACGGGTGTGATTTAGATTCCTTAACATTTACTACTTCGTTTTCACCTAATGTTATATCTTCATTATCATCGCCTAAGGGTTTAATTTTACTAACCTCAATAGCTTCTTCTTCAACTAGGTCATCATCTTCCAGGGGCAATGTCTTAGGTGGTGGTGGAGTTTCATCAAAAGTTACATTTAAGGACTCTTCTACTTTCATAGTGTGCTTATTAAGTATTATGTATGCTTTACTATTTTGCGAATATCCTAGAAAGATTCCTTCGTACGACTTAGGATCAAACTTAGTAAGGTAGTCTTTTGTATTGAGAACAAAATATTTGCTCCCGAATACCCTAAAGTAATTTAGATTAGGTTTTCTACCTCTTAATAACTCATATGGGGTTTTTCCTAAGTGTAATACCTGAAATTCAGATAACCTGTAAAAAGACCAAATTACCCCTGAAACTATAAAACCTAAATAAATAACTTATAAAATTCTGAAACAATTCCAAACTTCTGAAAACGAACTACATATCAAGTAATTCAATTTCTGGGACAACACTACATTATATTAAATGTCCAAAAAAATTACTAGTTCATATATATACATATATATAATCCGAAACTATTTAATTAAATTAATTAGTTTATAAAACTTATTTAAATTAAGATAACTACAAAATAAATTAAGGAAATATAGACCAAATCAAAGTGTGATCTTGAGCCAACTTATGGGCCGAATTTCCTGTGAATAAACCCCCTCCTAATCGGTTTTGATAAACATAAACACAAACCATTTTATTTTACAAAACCCTAATTTCTGAAAACCCTAGATCGACACACACATAATTCGACCAAGCCTTCATTCGATTTTCTGGAATTGAGCTAGCAATTTTTTGGTGTCCATTGAAGTGTAAGCAAGCTAGGAAAAATAAGATTTGGGTCGTGGAAGCTCTCGTTCGATCGTAGCACATTTGTTTGTCCGATTTCTTGCGCTCGATTGGTATATAACCCCACGACTAATCCTTACGTTCTATAATTGATCTACAATTTTTCTAACGATCTAAATGTTGTATATAACTCATTAAAAATTTTAAACATGGATCATGCAAGCTAAACAAAGCGTATGAAAAATAATGAGTTAAAACACACATAATTTCCAAATAATGTCATTCGATTTTTCTGGAGTGTAACCATAATTTTTACATGTTCTATACTGATAAATATAAGCTTAGAAAAATAACCACATAAATTGTAGAAGCTCATAATGATCGATGCTAATTATTGTATATAATCGGATTTTAAAGAAAATAAAGAAAAATAAGAATAAACCCTAGAATGGATTAGGGTTAGGGTTCATGTGAATAGATCTGATGTAATTAATGTAATTAATGATTGTATAATGATAACATAATGATTGGATAAAACTAGGGCTTGTTTTGGTACAATAAAAGTCTATACGGATTGTTCTTAAAACTATAAGGGTTTGTTTTGCCAACTTTGAAACTTCTGGGATATTTTTTTAATGTCATATAAGTCAGTAGAAATGTGAGAAAAATATAACTTGAGGGTCCTAAGTGTAAATGTTACAAGAAAATGAATTAATTATATTTATAAGTGTCGATTTGTAAATAATTAAAGTAGAGGGACTAAAAGTGTAAGATCTGGAAACTTGGAGTTATTTTGTTTAAATAATGTCATAAAGAGTATAATGTGTAATTTTGAGTATTTATGGGGTTGGTATGTAATTATAAATAAATTATGATTTGAATTGTAAGTTTTGTAAAAGTTAAGGGACCAATTGTGGAATTACTAAATTCTAAGGGTCTAATTCGTACTCCACATAATTCTGATGTGATGTTCTCTAAAATTTTTAAAATAAAGTATTTTTTTTGGTAAATATAAGTACCATAGGGATTAAAACATGAATTATGTATATGTAGGGTTTGTTTTGTAAATTATATAATTAAAGGGTATAAACTGTAAGCTGGGAAAACTAAAGGGATTAAAATGTCATTCTGAATAATATGAGTATTTAAATCAGTAACTTAAGGTATTTTCATTTTAAACCTTGAATCTAATGAATTTACAATTAAAACCCTAAACTATGTGAAATTGTTATAATTAACCCTAAACTTTTGTAACTTGATAAAAGGTACCTTAATTCCATAATAATCTGGAAACAAAGACTTAACCTAATCTGAAATATTTATATCTTACTAAATCTGGAAAGTTACTAAAAATAGAAAGTTACTTAAAATGGAAAAATAAACTTGAAGTAATAATCTGAGTTTGAATATTTTGTAATTCGTCTTCTACTTCTTTAGGTGTGAAGAAGGAGAAACCCTAATTTCTGCTTCGTGTTTTCTTCCTTTCTGTTGAGCTAATAAGGTACAGATATTCCGTCCTTTCAGTAAGGGCTTTTCATTCCCTTTTTCTTTCAGAATTCATTTCCTTATTAGGATTCCCTATACCACTGCTATGTTCCCTTTTGTTGTGAACTTTCGATGAAATCTTTGATTGGAGTCTTTTGCCATGTACCCTTAAGATATAACTTTTGATTATGCTAGTACATTGACTTTGACCTACAGTTTGATATTACGAGCCAATCACTAGGCATGAGGGTTTCATGTCCATGTCATTGACGCACCTCTGACTTGACTCTAGGGCAGGAGAGTGATGACCTGTTCCGTCCCTTATTTATTATTTGCTATGGCCATTATAATTATGATTATTGATTTGTCTGTGGGGCGTATGGGTGCATCCTAGATTTGACCTGTTATCTGTATATGTTATATGATTATGATTATTATATCTGGTGACTGATTGTGTGTGCGATACACGTCTTTCACTTTGTCTGAGAGCTGATCACTCTACACAGGTTTGTTTTATTATATTAGTAATGCTATGGTATTGTAAGTCATCTGGGCTCGTGATAGATTCCTGTGTTCCTGTTTTTCTTAAATCTTTTTCACTTTGCTCTTTTCTTTTATTCATGATCCATTTCTCATTCCTTTCATTTTGACTTCGTATCGGTATGATTTTGTATTCCTGATTTGCTTATATATTTGCTACCTGTTATTTGTTTCCGTTATCTATATATCTGTTCACTGAGCTTTTGAAGCTCAGCCGCATTTCTTTTCCTGCGGCAGGTACTTAAGCTAGGAGCTGGGTTTAGCTTTGGGATGAGAGCGATCTATTTTGGAGTTGACCTTAGTTGTTTAGCTTTACCATTTGAACTTCTATTTATTTTGATATGCCATTGTTTAGGCATTTGAATATTGGATTTTGTACTTAAGTTATTTTGTCTTGCATTTTGTTGTAAGTCATGTTGACTTATTTTGGATTAAATGTTAAGACTTATGATGATTTTATTTATTGAATGTTCTGTGACTTCTGATATGCCACCATTGTTGTGATATCTTTACCCTTGTCGGGTTGGGGTGTTACAATTTATGGTATCAGAGAACAGGCTTTCATGAAACCTTAGAGCTTAGGCTATCGACCTGTGAGGATTGGGTAGACATTAGGTTTCCTTTCGCGTACTCTCTTTTCCTGTCCTGCTCTGCCATGTTTTTCTTTTGCTCTATCATTTCCTGTTCGATCTTTCTAATCGTTTGAAAATCCTGTAGATGGTTGTTACTCGCCGTGGTGACTATTCCGATGGGGAGGAGCAAATCCCTAACCTGGAGGAGTTGGTGGCTAATGCTATAGCCAATTTGCTACCTGGGCTTAATGCTAACGAGGTGATCACTCGGATGATCAATGATTTCCGAAATGGAGCTGGTCCCTCTGGTGGTGCTGGTCCCTCTAGTGGTGCTGGTGGTTCTGGTGGTACTGGTGGTGGGGGCCGACCCACTACCATTAATGGTTGGCTTGAGAGTTTCAATAAACTCAAACCGTTGTCTTTCAGTACTGCTTCTACTCCTCATGCTGCAGAGGACTGGATAACACACATGGAGAAGCTGTTTGAAGTACTGGGTTGTGAAGACGGGTTTAAGACTCGTCTGGCTGCGTTTAAGCTTGAGGGAGATGCGCTTAACTGGTGGAAGGCGCACAAGGAAGCTAAGGGAGGCGATACATATGTTCTTGGTTGTACTTGGGCTAACTTTCGTACTACGTTCTATAATAGGTACTTCCCTGTGTCCGAGCAACAGAGATTTATTCGGGAGTACAACACTATTGCCCAGCTAGATTCTGAGAATGCAGGGGAATTCCTGGAGCGATTCCAGAGATTGGTTAGTTTTGTGGGTCCGGTGGCTGGGGATGCTGAGCATCAGGCTAAGCATTATAAGTGGGCACTGAAGAGTTGGGTTTTAGATCGTCTTCTTAATCAAGAGTTCGCTGATCCGTCAGCATGTTGCGACGCAGCTCGCAACATCGAGATCTTTCATGAGAAGGTGGGTTACAAGCGAAACCGTGATGAACTCAAATAAGTACATTTTATTACCATCATTTATCCCATTTATTTGACTTGTTTTATTATATTATCTGTGAGAATTGATACGTTAATGTTTACTTTTGTAATTCTCAGGTAAAAACAAGTATTATGTGAAACTTGGCGATTTTGGACTAATTATGGAGCAAAACAAGCTAGAAGTTAAGAGTCTACTGAAATGTACAAGATCA
Source organism: Artemisia tridentata subsp. tridentata (assembly GCA_021014915.2). Lineage (NCBI taxonomy): Eukaryota > Viridiplantae > Streptophyta > Magnoliopsida > Asterales > Asteraceae > Artemisia > Artemisia tridentata. The sequence continues at coordinate 343,218,802 of CP139503.1, read as the reverse complement.
AGACATTATGCTCCAGATACGCCGCATCTCACTTATTACATACGGCGCATCACTATCAAGATTTCACAAGATACGATCCAAGACAGAATGGACATGCGCCGCATCAAGGAATGGAGTTACGCCGCATCTTCTGGCGGTGTACGAATATTCCTGAATATATTAATCTTGGACCCCACGCGAAGTTAAGTCAATGCGCCGCATCTACTTATTAGATGCGCCGCATCTAACCCTCAGACAGAAACTATAAATACCCCAAGACCAGACGAATTTCGAGAGCCTAATACCGGAAGAAGACCGAAGTACAGAAACCCTAGGACGAATTCAGTCGAAGTAGCAGCACAAGACACACCTTGAACAAAGATACAAGAGCTGTAAGAAGGTCCTGCATGTATTTAGTTCATTAAGTAGTTTTGTTTTATTGTGTTAGTAAACTTTAATTCATCAGGATTAGTGGCTTGTGTAATGTGACAACGGAAAGATTGCACTCCCTTTAATATTGCTTTCCCATCAATTAAAGTTTATATGTTGATGTCTTTGGTGACTTTTATTAGTGCATTGATAACCTCTGTGTCTAGCTGAGCGTTGATCGGGTCGCCATGCCTCTGCCCTCGCCTATTTATTAGATCGCCTATGCATTCTATCGTCTGTAGAAAAGTAGGAAGAAAGATAAATAGGATAGTCATAAGTAATCATTAAGGGTTTACTCGCCGATAAGATTAGAACCAACGAGAAAGGACTTAATCTCGGTGCGTTGCATCGAACTATACACTTCATATAAAACTAGCAATAAAACAAGTGACAAGCTACTTAACTATCAGGACAGGTCTTATTATTGTCTCGAGTATTTATCTGTGTACGTGTGTGCTATTCGTTGATTCGTGCCTATTAGTTTAGTTTACATTTAATCATAACCAAATCGTGCCAGTCTCTCAGGCTGAACCCCCCTTGCGTTAGAATAGGTTGTATAGCTAACTTAAGATATTAAAATACTGATTAGGATAACTAGATAATACATTCCACTCTTAGTGATCGACACTCTACTTACCATTATATTCATACTGACCGGGTACACTGCTCGTTAAAGTGTGTGTGTTATTGATAAGTCGGCTAAATATAAATTTAAAACTTGAATACTGCTAAAACCACAACGACATACCGTGGGCATAAATTAGAGCATACGCACACGCGCATCAGTAGGTTACAAGCGAAATCGTGATGGCGACAGGATTCAGCAGCAGAGTCAGAATCGGGACAACAAGGGGTTTTCTGGTAAGGGCTTTGAACAGCGAGGTCAGTCAGACCGTGGTCGTGATTATCAGGGTCAGCCCGGTAGGAGCTATGATCAGCGGAGACCAGATTCGCGGGGTCAGGATTCAGGTTCGATTCCTAGGCAGGGTGATGAGCGCCAGGGGCGCAATAATGGTCAGAAGCAGTGGAAGGATCAGCCTTCTAAGGGTTTTCAGCAGCAGTCTCGTGGTTCTGGATCGAGTGCTCAGAAGGGTTCATCTGGGAACTTACCTCCACCTCCTATCTGTACTACTTGTGGGAAAAGTCATCCAGGAGAGTGTCGTAGAGCGTCTGGTGCGTGTTTCCGATGTGGGTCTGCTGAACATCAGGTGAAAGACTGCCCAAAGCAGAATCCTGCATCTGCCAGGAACTATCTTCTTCCTCCTCCTCCTCCACCTCCAAATACTGGGCGTGTGTTTTCTACTACGCGGGATCAGGCGGCTAAGGCTACAGGTACCATTACCGGCTTTTTGTATATTGGTGATTTTACTGTCTTCGCGTTATTTGACACTGGAGCAACACATTCTATCATATCTATGAAATTGGCTAAGAAACTGAACATACCTTCAACATCACTAAATAACCCAATTGCTATATCTACCCCCATGAAAAACCACATTCTTATCAACCATGAATACTTGAATTGTCCGTTACGCTTCGATGATCGGGTTCGTCCGGCGAATTTACTTCCTCTGGACATGATTGACTTTGATTTCATCCTGGGTATGGACTGGTTGGCTTTCCATCGAGCAACCATTGACTGCCACGCCAGAAATGTGATTTTTGGTGACCTGAAAAATCCTGAATTCATTTACCATGAATCTCGTCCTCTTAGAACTGTTAAAATCATTTCCGCCTTGAAAGCTCGAACCTTGATGTCTCATGGTTTCCAAGGTTATCTAGCCTCGGTTAAGGATTCATCTGTTGAGAGTCCGGATATTTCTAGTGTTCCCATTGTTCGAGATTTTGCTGACGTTTTTCCTGAAGTACTTCCTGGTCTTCCTCCGGCTAGAGAAGTGGAATTTTCTATTGATCTAATTCCCGGTGCCGAACCTATCTCTAAGGCTCCGTACCGGATGGCACCTGTTGAACTGAAAGAGTTGAAGGAGCAACTGGAAGAGTTGCTGGACTGTGGATTCATTCGACCTAGTGTTTCGCCATGGGGTACTCCTGTGCTTTTCGTGAAGAAGAAGGATGGGTCTATGCGTCTGTGTATTGATTATCGTGAGCTTAATCACATTACCATTCGAAACCGTTATCCGCTTCCTCGCATTGATGACTTGTTTGATCAGTTGCAAGGAGCTAAAGTCTTCTCCAAAATTGACTTGCGATCTGGTTATCACCAATTGCGAGTTAAAGAGCAGTATGTATCTAAGACTGCTTTCCGCACCCGTTATGGACACTATGAGTTTCTGGTTATGCCTTTTGGCTTAACAAATGCTCCTGCTGTGTTTATGGATTTAATGAATCGGGTTTTCCATGAATTTCTTGATAAATTCGTCATTGTTTTCATCGATGATATCCTGGTATATTCTAAATCGTCTGAGGAGCACGAGCAACATTTGCGTATTGTGTCGGGTATCCTGAGGCAGCAGAAATTATTCACGAAATTTTCTAAGTGTGAATTCTGGCTGAACCAAGTAGCTTTCCTAGGTCACATTGTGTCTGCAGATGGTATCACCATGGATCCATCTAAAGTTGAGGCTATCACCAAGTGGCCGAGACCTACCACTGTGACTGAAGTCAAGAGTTTTCTAGGATTAGCTGGCTACTACCGGCGCTTTGTGGAAGGATTTTCTAAGTTGGCTTTGCCATTGACTCAACTGATGCGGAAGGGTGAAAAGTTTGTATGGACGGATGAACGTGAGCAGAGTTTTGAAGAGTTGAAAAGGCGATTGGTGTCTGCACCTATTCTAACTTTACCATCGGGTCCTGGAGGTTTCCAAATCTATAGTGATGCTTCTAAGAAGGGTTGGGCTGTGTGCTTATGCAAAACGGCAAGGTGATTGCCTACGCTTCGAGGCAATTGAAACCCTATGAGGAAAATTATCCAACTCATGATCTAGAATTGGCAGCTGTAGTTTTTGCATTGAAGATCTGGAGACATTACTTGTATGGTGAATCATGTGATATCTTCACTGATCACAAGAGTCTCAAATACATCTTTACTCAGAAGGAGCTTAATATGAGACAGAGGCGATGGCTAGAGCTTCTGAAGGATTATGACACGAACATCCAGTATCATCCAGGTAAGGCTAATGTGGTGGCTGATGCACTTAGTTGGAAATCTGGATTGATTGCAAGTTTGGAGATTGATCCGCGTGTCCTCAAGGATTTGGAGCGTTTGGATGTTGAGTTGTGTGTTCGGCGTGATGTTGGTTACTGGGCTAGTTTAAAGATTGAGTCAAATATGATGTTGCGTATTAAAGAGGCTCAGAAAGACGATGGTGAGCTCTGGGCTATTGTTTAGAATATTGAAGAGGGTAAGCAAACTGAATTTAGAATTGATGATGATGGAGTTGTCTGGTATGAGGATCGTTTATGCGTGCCTAATGATTCGGACTTGCGTGAGGCTGTGTTGACTGAGGCTCACAGTTCTCCTTTCGCTATCCATCCTGGTTCTACCAAGATGTATCAGGATCTTAAGCAACATTTATGGTGGAATGGCATGAAGCAAGACGTGGCATTATTTGTTGCTAGATGCATGACCTGCCAGCAAGTTAAGATTGAGCATCAGCGAGCTAGTGGTCTATTGCAACCTTTGGAGATTCCTACATGGAAATGGGATGAGATTTCCATGGACTTCGTTTGTGGTCTGCCTGTTACTCGTAAAAGACATGATGCGATTTGGGTGGTCGTTGATCGGCTAACTAAATCTGCTCATTTCTTACCTATCCGTATGACCTATAGTGTCAGTAAGTTGGCGGAAGTTTTTCAGCAAGAGATTGTTCGATTGCATGGTATGCCTTCGTCTATTGTTTCAGATCGTGATCCTCGTTTCACTTCGCGTTTTTGGAAGGGACTTCATAAAGCTTGGGGCGCTCGCCTTAAGTTCAGCACTGCATTTCATCCCTAAACTGATGGTCAGTCTGAGAGGACCATTCAGACTTTGGAAGACATGTTAAGGGCTTGTGCGTTGGAATGGACAGGTAGTTGGGATGAGTACTTATGTTTGGTAGAGTTTGCATATAATAACAGTTGGCATGCGAGTATCCGAATGGCTCCCTTCGAGATGTTGTATGGTAGGAAATGTAGGGCTCCTGTTTGTTGGAATGAAGTAGGTGAACGTCTGATTGAAGGACCTGAGATGATTGAGATCACAAATGAAAGGGTAGCTATTGCTAGAGAGAAACTGAAAGAGTCGCGTGCGCGCCAGAAAAGTTATGCTGATAAGCACCGTCAGGATCTAGAATTTAATGTAGGTGATCGGGTATTCCTGAAAGTATCTCCTTTCCGTGGTGTCAGACGTTTTGGAATCAAGGGCAAGTTGAGTCCTCGATTTATTGGACCATTTGAAATCCTGGAGCGTATTGGGGAGGTCTCTTATCGTTTGGCCTTACCTCCTCAGCTATCTCATGTTCATAATGTTTTCCATGTATCTCTTCTGAGGGGATACAATTATCATCCACTGCATGTTGTATCTTATCCACTTGATCAGATCCGGCCTGATATGTCTTTGTCTGAAGAACCGGAAGCGGTTCTGGACCGTCAGGAACGAGTCATGAGAAATAAAGTTATTCCATTCGTAAAGATTCTTTGGAGGAATCACCCGGAGCGTGAGGCTACCTGGGAGACCGAGGAATCGATACGAGCTAGTTATCCGCAATTCTCGTTCTAGTCGGGTATGTCTTTGTTTTGTTTTTTCTACTCTCTTTTCCTTCTACTTCCTGCAAATTTCGAGGACGAAATTTTTTTGTTAGTGGGGAAGAAGTTGTAATACCTGAAATTCAGATAACCTGTAAAAAGACCAAATTACCCCTGAAACTATAAAACCTAAATAAATAACTTATAAAATTCTGAAACAATTCCAAACTTCTGAAAACGAACTACATATCAAGTAATTCAATTTCTGGGACAACACTACATTATATTAAATGTCCAAAAAAATTACAAGTTCATATATATACATATATATAATCCGAAACTATTTAATTAAATTAATTAGTTTATAAAACTTATTTAAATTAAGATAACTACAAAATAAATTAAGGAAATATAGACCAAATCAAAGTGTGATCTTGAGCCAACTTATGGGCCGAATTTCCTATGAATAAACCCCCTCCTAATCTGTTTTGATAAACATAAACACAAACCATTTTATTTTACAAAACCCTAATTTCCGAAAACCCTAGATCGACACACACATAATTCGACCAAGCCTTCATTCGATTTTCTGGAATTGAGCTAGCAATTTTCTGGAGTCCATTGAGGTGTAAGCAAGCTAGGAAAAATAAGAGTTGGGTCGTGGAAGCTCTCGTTCGATCGTAGCACATTTGTTTGTCCGATTTCTTGCGCTCGATAGGTATATAACCCCACGACTAATCCTTACGTTCTATAATTGATCTAGCATTTTTCTAATGATCTATATGTTGTATATAACTCAGTAAAAATGTTAAACATGGATCATGCAAGCTAAACAAAGCGTACGAAAAATAATGAATTAAAACACACATAATTTCCAAATAATGTCATTCCATTTTTCTGGAGTGTAACCATAATTTTTAGATGTTCTATACTGATAATATAAGCTTATAAAAGTAACCACATAAATTTTAGAAGCTCATAATGATCGATGCTAATTATTGTATATAATCGGATTTTAAAGAAAATAAAGAAAAATAAGAATAAACCCTAGAATGGATTAGGGTTAGGGTTCATGTGAATAGATCTGATGTAATTAATGTAATTAATGATTGTATAATGATAACATAATGATTGGATAAAACTAGGGCTTGTTTTGGTACAATAAAAGTCTATACGGATTGTTCTTAAAACTATAAGGGTTTGTTTTGCCAACTTTGAAACTTCTGGGATATTTTTGTAATGTCATATAAGTCAGTAGTAATGTGAGAAAAATATAACTTGAGGGTCCTAAGTGTAAATGTTACAAGAAAATGAATTAATTATATTTATAAGTGTCGATTTGTAAATAATTAAAGTAGAGGGACTAAAAGTGTAAGATCTAGAAACTTGGAGTTATTTTGTGTAAATAATTTCATAAAGAGTATAATGTGTAATTTTGAGTATTTATGGGGTTGGTATGTAATTATAAATAAATTATGATTTGAATTGTAAGTTTTGTAAAAGTTAAGGGACCAATTGTGTAATTACTAAATTCTAAGGGTCTAATTCGTACTCCACATAATCCTGAGGTGATTTTCTGTAAAATTTGTAAAATAAAGTATTTGTTTGGTAAATATAAGTACCATAGGGATTAAAACATGAATTATGTATATGTAGGGTTTGTTTTGTAAATTATATAATTAAAGGGTATAAACTGTAAACTGGGAAAACTAAAGGGATTAAAATGTCATTCTGAATAATATGGGTATTTGAATCAGTAACTTAAGGTATTTTCATTTTAAACCTTGAATCTAATGAATTTACAATTAAAACCCTAAACTATGTGAAATTGTTATAATTAACCCTAAACTTTTATAACTTGATAAAAGGTACCTTAATTCCATAATAATCTAGAAACAAAGACTTAACCTAATCTGAAATATTTATATCTTACTAAATCTAGAAAGTTACTAAAAATAGAAAGTTACTTAAAATGAAAAAGTAAACTTGAAGTAATAATCTGAGTTTGAATATTTTGTAATTCGTCTTCTACTTCTTTAGGTGTGAAGAAGGAGAAACCCTAATTTCTGCTTTGTGTTTTCTTCCTTTCTGTTGAGCTAATAAGGTACAGATATTCCGTCCTTTCAGTAAGGGCTTTTCATTCCCTTTTTCTTTCAGAATTCGTTTCCTTATTAGGATTCCCTATACCACTGCTATGTCCCCTTTTGTTGTGAACTTTCGATAAAATCATTGATTGGAGTCTTTTGCCATGTACCCTTAAGATATAACTTTTGATTATGCTAGTACATTTGACTTTGACCTACAGTTTGATATTACGAGCCAATCACTAGGCATGAGGGTTTCATGTCCATGTCATTGACGCACCTCTGACATGACTCTAGGGCAGGAGAGTGATGACCTGTTCCGTCCCTTATTTATTATTTGCTATGGCCATTATAATTATGATTATTGATTTGTCTGTGGGGCGTATGGGTGCATCCTAGATTTGACCTGTTATCTGTATATGTTATATGATTATGATTATTATATCTGGTGACTGATTGTGTGTGCGATACACGTCTTTCACTTTGTCTGAGAGCTGATCACTCTACACAGGTTTGTTTTATTATATTAGTAATGCTATGGTATTGTAAGTCATCTGGGCTCGTGATAGATTCCTGTGTTCCTGTTTTTCTTAAATCTTTTTCACTTTGCTCTTTTCTTTTATTCATGATTCATTTCTCATTCCTTTCATTTTGACTTCGTATCGATATGATTTTGTATTCCTGATTTGCTTATATATTTGCTACCTGTTATTTGTTTCCGTTATCTATATATCTGTTCACTGAGCTTTTGAAGCTCAGCCGCATTTCTTTTCCTGTGGCAGGTACTTAAGCTAGGAGCTGGGTTTAGCTTTGGGATGAGAGCGATCTATTTCGGAGTTGACCTTAGTTGTTTAGCTTTACCATTTGAACTTCTATTTATTTTGATATGCCATTGTTTAGGCATTTGAATATTGGATTTTGTACTTAAGTTATTTTGTCTTGCATTTTGATTTAAGTCATGTTGACTTATTTTGGATAAAATGTTAAGACTTATGATGATTTTATTTGTTGAATGTTCTGTGACTCCTGATATGCCACCATTGTTGTGATATCTTTACCCTTGTCGGGTTGGGGTGTTACACTAAGATTCTCCTAAATGAGACTCTATTTATTATATATGTTGATGTATCTACGGCATGGCACCAAAATGTTTGTGGGATAGATTGTCCATTTAACATTGTTCTACTCATTTCTTGTAAGGTTCGATTCTTTCTTTCTACTACCCCATTTGATTGTGGAGTGCGAGGAGCGGAGAAATTGTGAGATATCCCATTTAAATCACAATATTTTCCGAATTGCACTTCGTTATCAAATTCCCGACCATGGTCCGTCCTAATTGATACTATAGAACATCCTAATTTATTTTGAATCATTTTACTAAATATTTCAAATTTATTAAAGGCTTCGGTTTTATCACTTAAAAAACTGGTCCACATGTATCGTGAATAGTCATCTACAATTACTAAGGTATAACGATTACCTCCGTAACTCCGCACAGCGGTTGGACCAAAAACGTCCATGTGTAATAATTCTAGGCATCTAGTTGTGGAGACTATATTCTTAGCTTTGTGACTAGCATGTGCTTGTTTTCCTATTTTACATGCATCGCAAAAGTGTTGGTCATATCTTAGGTTAGGTAAGTTTCTAACTAATTCTTTAGAGGCTAGGGATTGTATTTGTTGCATATTTGCGTGACCTAATCTTCTATGCCACAATGTAGAGTTTTCATCTAAGGTTGCTAGACTTATTTTATCTTTCGGTTTATTTCCTAGTTTCATAACATATACGCCACCTTTCCTAACTCCTCTACCTATGACCTTTCCGTCCTTAACTATTTCGCTATCTTTACTTGTAAAAGTAACCCTACACTTATTATCGCATATTTGTCCTATACTAAGCAAGTTATATGTTAAGTTATCTACATGCTCAACATTTTCAATAGTTAGGGAGTCTTGAGAAATCGTACCTTTGCCAATGATTTTTCCACGAAAATCACTACCGAAAATAAAATTACCTCCGTTGTATGCCTTGTAGGAGGAGAATAGCTTCCAGTTTCCCGTCATATGCTTCGAGCATCTGCTATCCTTAATCCATTCGTCGGGCTCCAAATTTATCCCAAGACATATTTCATCGGTGGCTTGAGCTACAAGGCACTTTTCGTCTTTTGCTTTATCCACTTCATCTTTGTCGCTATCGGTCCATGTTCCACTAACAAATGCGCTTTCATAATCATAACCCGGTGGCTTTGGACATTCACCAATGAGATGGTTTTGGCTTCCACATCTAAAGCACTTTCTTTTCCCGTAGTTATCATTTCTATTTCTTTGTAGCGATCTTCTTTCATCTCGCGGTTGTCTCGTGAATCTTCCTCGTCTCTTGAAGAATTTCTTGAATTCTCTAACGGCCATTGCATATTCTTCGTCTTCACTATCGTCACTTGAATCATCGTCATCACTAAGTTCCTTTTTGGCTTTTAGCGCGAGAGACTTGATTTGATCTTTCTTGCTCTTGACCGTTTCCGAGTCCCTCTTTATAATTTCTTCATGAACCTTCAAGTTGCCAATAAGCTCATCAAGTGATAACGTCATCAAGTTCTTTGACTCTTCAATCGCCGTGACCTTCGCGCGCCATTTTGGATGTAATGCCCTAAGAAATTTCCTTACAAAATTTTTGCTAGAAAAAGTCTCATCAAGTGCTTTTAAACTTGTGATGATTGTGTTAAATTTAGCAAATGCATTATCAATAGATTCCTCTTCAGGAATTGTAAATTGTTCATATTGTTTCACAAGAAGATCTATTTTATTATCTTTGACTTGACTATTACCTTGGTGAGTGATTAGTAAAGAATCCCAAATCTCTTTTGCGGTTTGACACATAAAAATTCTTTCATATTCTTTGCGTGGTAACGCATTATAAATAACCATTTTAGCTTCATTATTTTTTGCTAGTTTCTTTTTTTAAATCATCATTTTGTTTTTCAAAAGGTACAATTTCATCTATTTTAGTTAGGATATTATATTGAATAGGGGGAAAATCACCATAGGTAATAACATGCCAAAGATCAAGATCCTTTGATTTCACATAAGTTTCGAATCTATTTTTCCAATAAAGAAAACCATCACTTTCAAATAGTGGTGGTCTTTGCATAGATTGCCCTTCTAAATATTTTAAAGATTCCATAGATCGTTTCAAGTTTTAAAATACAATTAATTTTAAAAATCTTGTTTGACGTGGCTCTTGATACCAATTGTGGAAAACTAGAAGGGGGGTTGAATAGTTTTATGTCCTTTTAAATTTTATTTTGAAAACTTTGTTTACTTTTTAAAACTTAGATTCGAATTTATGTGATCTCAACTTCTTGAACAATATGTATATAAGTAAATATAAATAAGTAATGCAAGTAAGGTAATAAAATGAAATGAAAGCTAGAGATGGAAAGATCTAACCGAGAGACAAGAGATTTATAGTGGTTCGGCTACAAGGACACCTTCCTTGCCCTACTCCACTCCCCGAGCACCTAACTCGAGAGTTTTCTTCACTATGTCAACAAGCTCCCTTATGGCGGAGAAAACCTTACACAACTTTAGCTTACACCGGCTTAACGACACAAAGCTAGATGTCGAGTTCTAATTGTAGCTAGAACCAATCTCACAACTTAAACACGACTTAATCACACCTTCTTCTTCACGACTACTTCACGACTTCTTCACGACTTCTTCACAACTACTTCACGACTTCTTCACAACTTCTTCACGACTTCTTCACGACTTCTTCACGACTTCTTCACTACTTCTTCACGACACTTCACAACTAAGCACAACCTATGTACACTTCTACTTCTTCACACCTTCACTACTTACACACCTTAACAACACAACTTCTCTACTTACACACTAACCTATCCCAAACAATTATACACACAACTATCTAACAACAATACACAACTTATAAACAAATGTATGATGACACAAACAACTTAGGTATCTAAGTTGCAATACTTCTTCTCTAGTTGTTGAAGGAGTATTCTTCTTTTGCACTTGAATGGAGGAAGCTTGGATCACTTAGAAACCAAAGCTTGAGATTATATGATCAAAGGGTTTTTGAAGATATGAAATGTGATTTAAAACAGAAAGTTTCAGTGTGCAAAAGGTGAGTAAAAATCCAGGAGAAGGCTGGTATTTATAGGAGAAAAACTGGACAGCTGGAGACCTACTGGAGCGTGGCCGGCCCCCTTAAATAGGGGGGCGGTCCCCTTAATTTTAAGGGGGCCGCCTAGTAAAATTAAGGGGGCCGCCCTAGGTGTCCGTTGTCCAGATTTGTCCTTTTGTGGGGAAGGTTTTTCTTGAACATTTTAACTGATTTTGGTTAAAAATTTGAATTCATATTTTTATAAAAGATTAAACATTTTTATTTAATACCAAAAATGTTTTTCAAAAATATATAAAATGTTTTTGATGTTTTATAAAGAATCTAGTTATTAAGAAAATGTGCCTTTGATCATATAATGCATTAAGCACTTGTTTATTCATACCTTAAGTGATTAAGTTGTAGAAATGAATATTTACAACTAAATACTTGTTTATTTGATAAGTTTATGTTTAATGAGTTTATATTTTGTGATCATTAAAACATAGAGATATGAATAATGTTTTTAGGCATTGTTTATGTCAACATATCTGTACCTTAACGAAATACGCAAGCAAAAGAAAGTGAAAAGCAAATCAAATAGGAGATCACTCCTTCTTCAACCGATCTACAAATAATCATAACGTACTTATAAGCTTCATAAGCATAAGGTTTCATTTTACTTGTCTTTCTATTTTAGGTAACTTTCCAAAAATAGCAAGTTTCCGTATTTAGTAACTTTGATTATTAACATCCCCGTAATTCAATTTAAGGTATTAAAGATGATCATATTCGTAGTTTAAGGTTCATAATGTCTTTTACAAAAATTTAGGGTTCATAAAGTAGTTTCCATGATTTTAGGGTTTATTATGTAATTATCACAAGTTTAGGGATTAATATGCAATTCTCATAAATTTAGGGTGTAAAATGTAATTACTATAGAGTTACAGGTGTTTCATAAGTTAGGTCCCTTAGTTTTAAAAGAATGACGATTTAAACCCTTAAGTTTTAGAAGATAACACATAACACCACTTTAATAACTTTTAAACCTTAACAGCCCTTTACACTTACGAATTTAACCCGTTTCCAATAATTTATGAATCATGCTAATACTTCGAAATAAAATCTATAAAAATTCACACACGTTCCACAATGTCTTACGTATTTTATGTAATTTTTACAGATTTTATTATGTTGTATAGGTACGTAATATAAATCCATGTTCTCAACATGTTCCAAAATCGTATCTGATGGAACACCCGAGAAGTTTATACCTTTTTACCTCTTTAGATAAATTCAAAAAAATCTATAAGACTTCCAGCTATTATAAGACATATTGAATATAACTCAGTTCAAAGGAAACCTTCTAACTCGACACGGTTTGAAAATTAAAAATCATAAACCCGGACTAATTTTCCAGACATACAAATCCGATCAGACACATAATTTTCCAAAAATCAAAAAGTAACCTTCCAAGCCTTCAAAAATTACAAAATTAATTTTCCCAGGTAGCTATTTCATTGAAATTAGTTTTAGACTCTTAAAATACCCAAAAACACGTTCACATCATTTAGTTACATTCGATTTAAGTTGGGTCTTTTCCTGGATCAGTAGCAGTTATCACAGATTCATGCATAAACTTAGGGTTTTATCATTCTAATTCTTAATTCTTGACACAAAACCATTATAGGTGAGTCCATAACATATTTAGATTGATTAATAACAGGTCATACATAATCAAATCGAATAATTTCATCTCATATATTCCTGGTCGATTCATACATAACAGATTTTTAGGGTTTTTAGGGTCTTTTTAGATCAATATTTTATGTGACATATTCTTATAATCTTTTGATCATAATTCGACTAGACCATAAGATTTATTAATAAGGATTGAACAAAGATGAGTGATACGAATACCCTTGAAGACAAGACGAAGAATCACGAACAACACAAGATGGAATCACCATGAATCCTTCCTTCCTTCTCCTTCTGATTCGTACAGCAACAACACAAGAAGAAAGGAAAAACAATTGCTCGATTTAGGGTTCAAGAACAATTCGAATGGCTTATCTAGGACAAGAACAAGATTACCTTGATTCGTATTAGCAAAGATTTAAGCCTTTTGGCGGCTGTTCTTGATCAAAAGCAGCAGTAACAATAGGGGAAAAAAAAGAGCCGAATGTTTTTATTTTTTTTTTTTTTGGAGTTAGGGTTTTGTGAAAGATCGGTTATATGGAATTATGGGGAACCGAATATATGGTTTGGTATATTTAGGGAATGGATCAAGTATCATTATGGGCCAAATAAATATGGACTAATGCTTACTCATCTCTTCTTATGTTGGGCTGAAAATTATATTGATGCGGGCAAAAATGGATCGACTAGCATTAGAGCGTAACGTGGGATTAAATTTATTTTGTACATATTATTTACATAGTGTATTGTTTGAATTACTTTACTTATGTTTCGTAACTTAGGTTATGTTCGAATGAGGTTACTTACATATTTTCATAAATTCTTAAAGTTCAAATTCAGAGGGTATTTTAGTCTTTTCGGATTATATTAATTTCGGGGTTTTACAACTCTTCCCCTCTTAAAAAGGAATTTTCGTCCTCGAAAATTGAAATGCGAAATCGAAAGCAATATCAAAATGAATACGTACCAAGTCAAAAAGAGAAATGCGGATAACTGGATCGTATTGATTCTTTGGTCTCCCAAGTAGTCTCGCTCTCAGGATGGTTCTTCCAAAGAATCTTTACGAACGGAATTGTTTTAGTTCTCATGACTCTTTCCTGACGCTCAAAACAGCCTCAGGTTCTTCACTATACGAAAGATTTTCCCGAATCTGATCGAATGGGCAAAACACAACATGAAGCGGATGATAATCATACTCACGAAGAAGTGATACATGGAATACATCGTATACATGATATAACTGGGAAAGTAACGCCAAGCGATGAGATACCTCGCCCACCTGATCAAAATCATTGCAAAGCCCTAGGCTTTCATAATTCACAACGAAATCGTTCCAAGGAATACGAAACAACAATGTAGCGGATAACAATTTAAATCTCACACAGAGATACATAAAACATTCATGCTTGGAAGCAATACGAAGGTAGTACTAAAGAGTGAACCTCATCAACTCGGTCCAGATTCTTAACGAAAAGGGAACTAGCGCGTCATCATAGAAGAACTCATCAATTTCATACAGATACTGATCGAACTAAGGAACGTACCACCGGTCAACCGAAGCGCGCAACGAATCATCGAATGTATCAAGAGTTTTATAAGAGATAGATAGTATAATTGAACTGATGATCAATTGAGTACACTCGAAATATCAACTTGTATCAAAACGCATAATGAGATGGGTAGCATATTTGTACCGACGATCAATAGAGTATAAATTGGAGTATCGAAACGCATCAGAAAACAAAATAAAATAGGTCGAATAGTCGTACGGATAAAACACCTTAAAGAGCTAACGTAGTCGTACAGACGATAAACTAAGCACATAACGGAGGATCGAAACGTATCGGAGAGCATAACGGAATAGGTCGGATAATCGTATGGAAAACAACAACTCAACGGATTAACGCATCGTGAACCAGATCTTCTTCATACGCCCAAAACGTCTAACTCTCCACAACGGGAACATCGTACGAAACATACCAATTTTATAGTCCGCCATCCAAGGTTTCTCTTCCACCAGGATAACTAATTCCCCACTCACAGTAATCAACACCGGACCTTAAATCAGCAATTCTCTAACTTAATCCAATCCAAAAGGTGTTCTACATCTCCATAGGCAAACTCAATCATGCCAATACACTTGTCAAAATCTCCGTCCCATTCATCTTCAATTTCAACATAGTTGCTCTGTCCGTCCATCCATCTGAAGGTGAGTAGTCGCCATAAAATCTCGAGCCGGTCTTGAAGGTCTTCTGCATTTCTCCTGGAAGTGTGCAACAAAACTCGATTTTTCTGACACGATCACTGCAGGTGCGCCAAGGAGCTTGAATAATCTTCTGTTGAAATAAATCTCTGCCGATCTCCCAAGTAAGCCACCAAGTTGAACGATTCACTACAACCCACATCGTTTTGTCCTTCCTAACGTGCAAGTAAATGCCGTTACAAAGTTGCTGACAGATCTAATCCCACTTCTACACGCGAACATCCAACATATTCTTCGCCCCTACCAAAATTATACTCTTCGAGAAACTTACATCGAGCTCTTCTGACGTAGGAATTTTCAACACCAAAATACAAGTATGATTCCCGTGTTTCTCTTTCGTCCCTGAATATACTAAATCGTCATACTATGACAATTGTCCAAGCATTCATGAAATACACGATTCATCAAGTTCGCAAGAATAGTCGGAGCAGTAGCCAATACGATTGGCATCACAATGCTCATAGAAATTATCACGGATACAAATCAATGTTAGGAACATCTTGCTCCTTCACATGAAAATGGACATAATCAGATTTCAAATCGATCATAGAGAAAACTTCACCCTGAAGTTGGTTAGATAAGTCGTCGATAACGGTATCAGTCCTAATCACCATACTACTAAGCTTCCAGAATTCCATGAACAACCTCATACCACCATCATTCTTCTTCATAACCAAACTGAAACACAACACAGAGACGCACACAGACGGATAAACCACTTCCTAGAAGTAGATCCTTCAATACTCTTCATTCAACGTATCTCCTTAGTAAGGGATTTCGGAAATAGGCAAAACGTCACTTGCATAAATAGAGTTCTGATTCCAATAACACACTGACCTCAGGCACTCCTCAAGACATTCTATGACTCCAATAAGTTCAAGGTATATGATGTAACTATTATCACGCTGGCCAGACGTCATAATACTTGCCTCATATACACATGCCTTTATTGCAATCACAGTCTACCTCAAGTCGTGAAAAAACACATTCTAATAAACGGATCAAAACAATTACATTCGAGAGGAAATCTTGGTAGTCCATCCAGGAATACATCGCGAAATTCAACATCGAAAACTCTCGAGCGAGTTACATCAAACGGAATATCTTCACAACGCGAGGGATTAATATACGGAATTTCAAAGCAAGGTGATCATCATAGTATGCCAGGTCAGAAACCTGGGCACGGAGTTTGAGTTTCATAAGTCGTCAGAGGTCACAAAATCATAACTATTGTTAGCATCTCAATGCTCAGTCAACAATTACATGACCAGAATCGAATCGAACATTCCCAAAGAAATCAGATTAGCAGAATGAAATTGATCTTCAAATATCCTCAACCGAACAGGATAATCTACACTCGTGATGGATAGTCACAAGATTCTCATAGAGATAGAATTAGGAATAGCAATTCAATAATGCAGAGGGGACTTAATGTGCTTAGCAAAAGCAAAAGACACCACAGGATATGTCGTTCTCGTATCAAATAAAACTACGCCGCACGATCGCATAAGTGAGGAATACCCGAAACGGTACTTGATGTGTCAGCAGCCTGGTCCCTGGTTAGAGCGAACACTCGACCCTCGGCAGATTGCTATCAATCATTCCCATTCTTACGATTGTTGCCATTCACCCTCGGACACTCTTTCGTCCGACGTCCAATCACATTACAACTAAAACCGGCATCCAACGTCTTATAACATGATCACCCAGATGAAACTTCTCACCGTCAACACATGGAGGAGATGGAACCTGGTCCCACAACTTTTCTACTCAGACGAACTCGAACATAGGGATCAAATCGAACAATGAAGACAAAGCAATCGTCAGGATCAAAATACGAAGGAAGAGATCGCGTCAAACGAGAAGCCTAATGTCTACTCAATATCCTCACAGGTCATTCTAAGGGAGGGAAACAAATCTTCCTATATCCGTGGTTAAAAATTATCAGAGTTCTCATAGGATTAGCAATGGATTATGCAGATTCAAGTAGTATCAGACGATACATTCCATATCCAGCATAAGTAATGAATTCACGGAATGTGTCAAACACATGACAGTTGAATGACCTTCGGAATGGTCAGAAAGGTATCAAACAACTCGGAGATGGAGGTCAGAATCAGGAAGTGAAACCTAAACGGTGTAAGGTATCCATGCGGTTCTTAAGGCATTCCAATCTTACTTGGTTACTAAGCTTAGGTTGCAAAACTTTCTAGCTTCTGAAACAAATGTTCTTACAAGGCATATCTAAAGGCATAGGCACGAATCAGAGTGATGCGGAAGCAATGCTACTTACATAGATGTCCTAGTCTACCCATTCCTCACCGGTTATAACTTATGTTCCTATAGGGAGATCCTAAAGCAATTTATCAAAGGTTGTCTTATGAGCGCCTACAGTGGAAACTTAGTGGTCCAAACTTCATAGGTCAAGGGTAAATGCATTACAAGTCGCAGCCTGTCTCTCTGATACCATAATTGTAACACCCCAACCCGATAAGGGTAGAAGTATCACGTTATGGTGACATATCAAAGCAAACAAAAGCGTATGACTAAATAATACAAAATGAATTTCAAAGGTTACAAAGAGAAAATCTGAAACTACAAGGGTTACAATGAATTACAATAATTTCTAAGTCTAAATATCGTCTCTTCTAGTCATCTCTAATCCGGAATGGCTTCTAAGTCAAAGACACTCTCCACACATACCCAGCTTCCTACTAAAACCTGCCGCTGGAAAAGAATGCGGCTGAGCTTAAAAAGCCCAGTGAACAGATATATACAAAGCATAACATAATGGTAAAATAAGCATAAGCAACGAAAGAATAAGAATACGAAACGAATAGCATAAACATGAAATCAATACGAATTTCAAAGATAACTAAGAATCAAGAGTGCATGAGAACTGAATAGGAAATGAAACCAGAATGGAATGAAATAAATGAAAAGGGTCATATAAGGATGTGCCATAAGAACTCCAAAACAAAATCCGTCAAATCATACACATATCATATCATATCATAAGTATACGAAGAGGGGAGACCTCTAAGTAATAATCAAAAGTGTGAGAAGGAGTGCAAGGCACACACCACCTGGTCACCAAATCATACACATACAAAAGTCCTAGGATGCATCCATACGCTCCCTAACAAAAATATGTATGTCAGTTCTAGACTGATCACACATATGGGGTTGGCCAAAAATGCGCATACAAATCAAATCAAAAGGGGGAACGCCGTAGATCTATCACACCTCTACGGGAGTGTCATGCCTAGGGTGGCATCCTAAACATGGTCCTAGTACCTCTAGAACTAGGTAAGCTCAGGCACGGATTTATCAAAGCATACATAATCATAATCTAATAAGCATGGCAAACATAATCATAGCATAGCATAGCAGAGACATTTAAACAAATGTCAGAATGGATCAAATAGAATGACGATCATACAATGAAAGTCATGAATCAAATAAGGGGAAACATATCAGGCATCGGATCGAATAGAAATATCCCTACTGAAAAGGGAAAGAATATCTTGTGGAAAACTAGAAGGGGGGTTGAATAGTTTTATGTCCTTTTAAATTTTATTTTGAAAACTTTGTTTACTTTTTAAAATTTAGATTCGAATTTATGTGATCTCAACTTCTTGAACAATATGTATATATGTAAATATAAATAAGTAATGCAAGTAAGGTAATAAAATGAAATGAAAGCTAGAGATGGAAAGATCTAACCGAGAGACAAGAGATTTATAGTGGTTCGGCTACAAGGACACCTTCCTTGCCCTACTCCACTCCCCGAGCACCTAACTTGAGAGTTTTCTTCACTATGTCAACAAGCTCCCTTATGGCGGAGAAAACCTTACACAACTTTAGCTTACACCGGCTTAACGACACAAAGCTAGATGTCGAGTTCTAATCGTAGCTAGAACCAATCTCACAACTTAAACACGACTTAATCACACCTTCTTCTTCACGACTACTTCACGACTTCTTCACGACTTCTTCACAACTACTTCACGACTTCTTCACAACTTCTTCACGACACTTCACAACTTAGCACAACCTATGTACACTTCTACTTCTTCACACCTTCACTACTTACACACCTTAACAACACAACTTCTCTACTTACACACTAACCTATCCAAACAATTATACACACAACTATCTAACAACAATACACAACTTATAAACAAATGTATGATGACACAAACAACTTAGGTATCTAAGTTGCAATACTTCTTCTCTAGTTGTTGAAGGAGTATTATTCTTTTGCACTTGAATGGAGGAAGCTTGGATCACTTAGAAACCAAAGCTTGAGATTATATGATCAAAGGGTTTTTGAAGATATGAAATGTGATTTAAAACAGAAAGTTTCAGTGTGCAAAAGGTGAGTAAAAATCCAGGAGAAGGCTGGTATTTATAGGATAAAAACTGGACAGCTGGAGACCTACTGGAGCGTGGCCGGCCCCCCTTAAATAGGGGGCGGTCCCCTTAATTTTAAGGGGGCCGCCTAGTAAAATTAAGGGGGCCGCCCTAGGTGTCCGTTGTCCAGATTTGTCCTTTTGTGGGGAAGGTTTTTCTGGAACATTTTAACTGATTTTGGTTAAAAATTTGAATTCATATTTTTATAAAAGATTAAACATTTTTATTTAATACCAAAAATGTTTTTCAAAAATATAAAATGTTTTTGATGTTTTATAAAAAATCTAGCTATTAAGAAAATGTTCCTTTGATCATATAATGCATTAAGCACTTGTTTATTCATACCTTAAGTGATTAAGTTGTAGAAATGAATATTTACAACTAGATACTTGTTTATTTGATAAGTTTATGTTTAATGAGTTTATATTTTGTGATCATTAAAACATAGAGATATGAATAATGTTTTTAGGCATTATTTATGTCAACAATCTCCCCCTTTTTGATGATTACAAAACTTAAACTTATTAAATCCAAAAATTTATTTTTGGACAAGTATTTAGTGAGTTTACATTCACTTCTCCCCCTTTTTGTAGAATCAAAAAGGTTATGCCGACAAGTTTTAGAAACTAAAATTGTCGGGACGAGAACTCCCCCTTGATGTTTACTCCCCCTCGTTCGAGGGCACCAAGGAGACGAGCTATGGAAATCTTGGCTGCAAAAACAAGTTAGGAGACACAAGATACATATACATAGCAAAAATATTTAGAACAACCAACTAATGCATTCAAGATGATCATATATAACATATGAATCATCATTACATTACATAAAATACTTGAAACATAATGATTACAACATAACTAGAAATACTAATGGTCCTCATATTGCCAAAGAGAGTGATTGGACTTGCTTGCGACACAAAAGGGTGAGGGATTTTATTTTGAGGCGGAAAGCATGTGGATGGGTTTTAGTTATGTGATGGTAAGGGAAATGGAGCAGATCCATTGATGTTATATCGTTGTAGTGGAGGAATGGGATGGGGACGAGTGAGTAGATATTCGATCCAAGAAATATCTTCACTTAAGTGGAGAATTTGTTTTTGAAGGAAGATGCAACAAGGGCAATAGTAGGTGTGGTTTGTAACTTGATCCAAGTTAAGAGAGTGAGGTAGGCAATTTGAGTAAGGTGAGGATGGAGGTTATCCCTTGTTGCGTTGTGTGAGGTGCATAGCAAGGAGATCATTAAGATCATGGATTTGGTTAATCTCTTCATGAAGCTTTTGCCTTTCATGAATGGGGATTTGGTTATTTGGTGGAAATGGATGGTATTGGGGTGAAAGGATTGATGTTTGACCAAGGTGATGAGGGTTTTCAAGTATTCCATTGAAGTTGGTTTGAGGTTTAGGGGAGTAGTTTGGAATGAATGTGGATGTTTGGCCAAAATGGTAGGGTTTGTGAAATGGTTCAATGGAATGAGGTTGTGATCTTGGAGAGTAGTTGGGGATGAATGATGATGGAGGTGTTGGTTGTCTAGTTGTAATGGGCTTGTGGTGAGGGTGAGGTTTTCTTTTCCACCCGGGTTTTAAGGTCATCCTTGCTAGCTTTGAGGTTTTTGGTTTTGGGTTGATAGGAGAAGACATGATGGGATGATTGAATGTGGTGAGATATGGGGTTATTTATAGTGGAGGATTTGTGTTGTTTAGGAATGGATAGGCTTGTTGGGTGATTAGGACAAAATGTGTTTGTGAATTTGGGGAAGTATAGGATCAAATGGACTAAAAAGCAGAAAAAGATTCTGTGAACCCGTCCAGCAGATGGCCGGTCCCCTTAATTATGGGCGGTCCCCTTAATAATTAAGGGGGCCGCCTTATGAATTAAGGGGGCCGCCCATCTGGTACCTTTCTGGGTTCCAGAAATGGGGTTTTCTGCAGAAATAGGTGAGGATGGCTATGTTTTGAGCTTCTGGTTTTAGGCAAGTCCCACTTTTTGAGGCAATAGAAAAACATATTAAGCATGCATATAAGATAAATAAATAAACAAGCAATAATTAATATCTAGCAATTTAGGGAATTAAGGAACCTAATCATCTAATGCAAGGGTAATGAAGCAAAGGCACTAGAAACTAATGGGGAATAGATGATGGAACAATTGTGAGGATGTGATTAATAAGCTTGTTCTAGTGTGTGCCTATATGCAACAAATGTGGAGATTTGATTGTTTCGACTCCTAAATGCAAAAATTTCCTAAGAAACAATTTAAGGTCTCCTTGATTTGATTTTGCTCAATATATGAATATCAAAGATGTATATATTAGATTATATACTTTGACAATTCATGTGAGATCTTTATGCATGAAAAAAAATGTTTTTAGCATTATTCAACAATGTAAGAAAAATGGTTTTCATGTGTTTTCCTAGATGTGAGAATGATTTGTAGAAAATTGATTGGGTTTTGTTTATAAATATGTTTATGCAAAGAAATATCCCAATCTTTTATTTTGTGTAAAACTGATTCCTAGACTCAGATGAGAGGAAACAGAAAAAAAATTGTTACAGACAAATGGCCGGTCCCCTTAATGACAAGCCGGTCCCCTTAATAATTAAGGGGACCGCCTTTATAACATTCAGGGGTCCGCCCATCTCAAAAAAAATTTTACCAAAAATGCAGAAAATTCAGTCAATTTGTTCCATCATTCCTAGGCCTAAACGTAAATGGTTAAAGAGTTCACGCTTAAGGGGCTTAGTGAATATGTCTGCTAAGTTATCTTCCGATGCAACCTTTTCTATAGATATGTTTCCTTTTTGAACGTTATCGCGGAGGAAGTGGTGGCGTATTTCTATATGTTTAGTCCTAGAGTGTTGAACGGGATTCTTACTTAAATATATAGCACCTTTATTATCACACATAATTGGGGCGTCATCTAACCTAATGCCATAATCTACGAGAGCTTGTTTCATCCATAGTGCTTGTTGACATGCCTTTCCAGCGCTTACATATTCGGCTTCTGTGGTAGAAATAGCAAGAATGGTTTGCTTCTTCGAGAACCAAGATGTTAGACAACATCCCATTAACGTGCAAATTCCGCTAGTGCTTTTTCTATCCACGTAGTCTCCCGCATGATCCGAATCCGCATAGACGATGGTTTCTATGCCCGATCCCTTAGGATACCATAATCCTAAGTGTATAGTGCCTTTAATGTATCGGAAGATACGCTTAACCGCTTCTAGGTGAGAGGTTTTGGGATCCTCTTGAAAGCGAGCACAAAGGCAGACACTAAACATGATATCCGGTCTACTTGCCGTTAAGTATAGTAAACTACCTATCATTCCTCTATACTTAGTGTTTTCTACGGACTCACCCTCTTCATCTCTTGTGAGTTTTACTTCCGTAGACATTGGTGTCTTCATGGGCTTAGCGTCTTCTAATCCAAATTTCTTAAGCATTTCCTTAAGTTCTTAGATCATATTCATCTTCTAATTGTTTTATTTGTAATCCTAGGAAGAAATTAAGTTCACCCATCATACTCATCTCAAACTCATCATGCATGATTTTGGCGAATTCATCACACATATCCTGACAAGTCGATCCGAATATAATGTCGTCGACATATATTTGGACAATGATGAGATTTGGGCTTTTCTTTTTCGTGAAAAGAGTGTTATCTACCATTCCCATGGAATAATCATGTTTAATAAGAAATGCCTTTAATCGATCATACCAAGCCTTGGGAGCTTGTTTGAGTCCATATAAAGCTTTCTTGAGTTTATAAACATAATCAGGTTTTGCGAAGTCAATGAATCCTGGAGGTTGTGCCACGTATACCTCCTCATTGATAAAACCGTTAAGGAATGCACTTTTCACGTCCATTTGAAACAACTTAAAATCTAGGGCGCATGCATAGGCAAGTAGTATTCTTATGGATTCTAATCTAGCTACGGGGGCATAAGTTTCGTCATAATCTATTCCTTCTTGTTGATTATATCCTTGGGCAACTAACCTAGCTTTGTTCCTAGTAACTATTCCATTTTCATCTAGCTTATTTCTATAAACCCACTTAGTTCCTATGATGGTCATGTTCATGGGATTTGGGACTAGTTCCCAAACGTCATTAGTTTTAAATTGATTTAGTTCTTCTTGCATAGCCATAACCCAACTTTCATCTTTTAATGCCTCATTTATATTTTTAAGTTCTATAGTTGATAGGAAACAAAAGAAGTTATTTTTATCTTGAGTTTGTGATCTAAGGGTTCTTTGATTTAGGTTTCCTATTATATTATCTAACGGGTGTGATTTAGATTCCTTAACATTTACTACTTCATTTTCACCTAATGTTATATCTTCATTATCATCGCCTAAGGGTTTAATTTTACTAACCTCAATAGCTTCTTCTTCAACTAGGTCATCATCTTCCAGGGGCAATGTCTTAGGT
This sequence comes from Artemisia tridentata subsp. tridentata, assembly GCA_021014915.2. Taxonomy (NCBI): domain Eukaryota; kingdom Viridiplantae; phylum Streptophyta; class Magnoliopsida; order Asterales; family Asteraceae; genus Artemisia; species Artemisia tridentata. The sequence continues at coordinate 343,194,694 of CP139503.1, read as the reverse complement.
GGTGGTGAAGTTTCATCAAAAGTTACATTTAAGGACTCTTCTACTTTCATAGTGTGTTTATTAAGTATTATGTATGCTTTACTATTTTGCGAATATCCTAGAAAGATTCCTTCGTACGACTTAGGATCAAACTTAGTAAGGTAGTCTTTTGTATTGAGAACAAAACATTTGCTCCCTAATACCCTAAAGTAATTTAGATTAGGTTTTCTACCTCTTAATAACCCATATGGGGTTTTTCCTAAGATTCTCCTAATTGAGACTCTATTTATTATATATGTTGATGTATCTACGGCATGGCACCAAAATTTTTGTGGATAGATTGTTCATTTAGCATTGTTCTACTCATTTCTTGTAAGGTTCGATTCTTTCTTTCTACTACTCCATTTGATTGTGGAGTGCGAGGAGCGGAGAAATTGTGAGATATCCCATTTAAATCACAATATTTTCCGAATTGCACTTCGTTATCAAATTCCCGACCATGGTCCGTCCTAATTGATACTATAGAACATCCTAATTTATTTTGAATCATTTTACTAAATATTTCAAATTTATTAAAGGCTTCGGTTTTATCACTTAAAAAACTGGTCCACGTGTATCGTGAATAGTCATCTACAATTACTAAGGTATAACGATTACCTCCGTAACTCCGCACAGCGGTTGGACCAAAAAGGTCCAAGTGTAATAATTCTAGGCATCTAGTAGTGGAGACTATATTCTTAGCTTTGTGACTAGCATGTGCTTGTTTTCCTATTTTACATGCATCGCAAAAGTGTTGGTCATATCTTAGGTTAGGCAAGTTTCTAACTAATTCTTTAGAGGCTAGGGATTGTATTTGTTGCATATTTGCGTGACCTAATCTTCTATGCCACAATGTAGAGTTTTCATCTAAGGTTGCTAGACATATTTTATCTTCCGGTTTATTTCCTAGTTTCATAACATATACGCCACCTTTCCTAACTCCTCTACCTATGACATTTCCGTCCTTAACTATTTCGCTATCTTTACTTGTAAAAGTAACCCTACACTTATTATCGCATATTTGTCCTATACTAAGCAAGTTATATGTTAAGTTATCTACATGCTCAACATTTTCAATAGTTAGGGAGTCTTGAGAAATCGTACCTTTGCCAATGATTTTTCCACGAAAATCACTACCGAAAATAACATTACCTCCGTTGTATGCCTTGTAGGAGGAGAATAGCTTCCGGTTTCCCGTGTTTCTCGGTTTACCAAGTAGAGAAGAGAGAAGGACAAGGTGGTGGAGATGGTGGCGCGTGTGACCGGAAAACTCGAACCAAAACAAATATCTTGAAATCACCCTTCGACCAATAATTATCTTGATTCAAAACATCAAAAAGAGGTGGCTGTGATGGCTGGAAAACTCGAATCCAAACGAACCAAACAAATACCCGAAATAATATATACCATCGATCTATACGTTGTTACCTCCGCTTGTGTTGCCGGAAAACACGCCGGAAATACTATGAGTTACCGGAAAAAAAAAGAATAAATGAGGGTGGGTTTCTTAGCGCGTGAAGTATATGGGAATGATGAGAATGGTGAGAGGATTAAAATGGTGTTGGCGGTGTAGTAGGGTGAGCAGCGGTGTGCTGGTGGTGGCCGGATTTCGTGGCCGGAAAATGAGGAAGGAGAGAGAGGTGAGGGAGATGGGATTGTCGGCTATGAAGTTTATATAAGTGTGTGTATATATAGTGTAGAGATAGATAAGATAGATATGGATAAGGAAATCTAGCAGACCAATCATATTGTAGATTGTGTTAGATTTTTATAGATTAAGGAAATGAAACGTGTGAGAATGGGTAGGAAGATATTGTAGATATTTAGTAGGTTTTTGATGTCCTTTTTATGTATACGTGGAATGAGAAGATATAAAACATGTGGGAATTGGGGTATGATATGTGAGGGAATATGTATGGGCTAAGATAACATGTTGCTCAAGTGGTTATAGTAGGTATAGATTGATTACATATTTTTATAAAAAGAGTCGGTTTGGTTTGTATCATCCGAAAGATCTATGTAATATTTCTATATCAAGAAGAAAAATAAAAGGGTAGATCGTATATAAAAGATATAGAACCAAGTGGACACATTTTGTTTGTGAAAAAGAAATAGATCGATTTATTATGGAGTAGAATTTGCATGATCTACGTATTACATATAAGAAGAGTTTGCATACATAACTTCGTATTGTAAAATGAAGGTAAGTTGGAATTGAGTTAAATATTCAAATTGTAGAAAAGCTTTTCATTATTTGGGACGTTTGAATTTAGTGAAAATGGGTGTGGTGGTTTATTCGTGTCTCGTAGTATGTGTCGCGAAAATGTAACGTGGTAATGTTAACAATAAGAGAAAAATTTTAATTTCCCCGTAAAAATGGGATTTGTTAAATGGTAACACCAGATTATTATTAATCAATGAGATTTATCACAGTGGATTTTTACGGTATCTTACAGTATCCACCCCTAAATTTTGAACTTCGTCCCGAAGTTCAGTCTATGATAGGTGTTGAAAATGTGGTGTTCTAAGGTGAGGGTTTATGGAAAATGTTGTCGAAAGGTTTCTATCCGAAAATAGAGGGAACGAGACCTAGTTAGATTTATTCATGCTAGATGGAATAAATTCAAATGTTTGGTCACTTAATGATTCTAAAGACTGTGAATAATAGAAATAGCGGTCAGGGACTGTGGGAATTTAACGGCTAGTGAACAGTGTATACTAACAGTCATGAACGGTGCCCTCAACGGCTAGTTTTGGTTCCAGCGGTTAGATTTAGCCTATAAATATTCCATTTTAATTTTCATTCTTCCACAAATTATTTTTCTCTCGTTTCACATCTCAAAAATGCCGCACTTCATAATTATGCTAGCGATTGTGTACGTTATTCTTGTGGTTATCTACTTGAGGTACGCTCCGGACGAAGACTTCCAATATTTGGTCGTGATTTTAGCGTTTGTCATCCCGTTGGTGATTGTAGCCCTTATTGTGGATATGGCATGGGGAAAATGAATAATAGGAAGGTTGGAATAAATAGTTGTAACTTTAGCATTATCGGTGCTAGTTTCATTGTTATGTACTAATTTCCGTGTATTCCACTAAAATTTATGTTATTGGTGCTTCCCATAAGTCCTTGTGAATTCTTAGGTTTCTAATGCTTGTACTTTTATCAGTTTCTTATCATAAGAATGGTGGGAAATATGTGTAGGTATTTATTTGTGGTTGGTCAAAAGTGACGTTTATGGGCAATTTATTTTGTCTCAAGATTTTTCCTTTTGAATGGAAGTTGTTATTAGGAAATCTGAAAGATAACTGTTTCATTCATGACATGATTCTTCCTAAATTAGACATAGTTGATCAGGCTATGTATAATTTGAGGACCAAATGATGTAATGCTTGACTCAGTCACCGTGATATTTATGCTTTTTCAAGAGTTTGATATGGTTCCATTATAATGGTTCCGTCACAAAGTCGGACACCCTCTGATTATTTTCAAATGAATTATAAAGTTTTTGTTCATATTCCGAGGATAAGTCAGGAATTTCTAAAGTGCTACTAGGATATCTTTGGTATAGACTTAAGTTTTAGGTGAGGATTTCTTACAATGTGATAATAATCTATTGTTTGGCTTAGAAATGGTGGTGTCCAATTTTCTAAGATGAATACAGTGTATTGTTACATAACTACTATGAATAGGGAGAATAGAATAGAAATTGAAATAGACGTGGATTATAATTATTTCGGAAATATTAAAGGGTAGAGTCTTCATACTGTAGAAAGATAATTGTTACACTTAGGTTACATCCATCATACATAAGCTGAATACAAACGGAGATACAACTTAGATGGTTTTAGACTAGAATTTATTTATCCATGACAGGAATTTATTCTCTGCTTAACATTGGTGTCATCCTTCGGCGTTGTTAAGTTCCTAAAGAGTTTCCATTCTCTTCCACGGGTCTTGTCGTTCTAATTGGTATTTCGTTTTGGGCATCGGTTCTTGTAGTGCCCCTGCTCGCCACAGCCGTAGCACACTATTTCTATTGGCTGCAAGTTTGCATCCGTGGCTCTGCAGTCCTTAGTTTTATGGCCCATTTTTCGGCACTTTCCGCATCGGTCAGGACAAGGTCCATTGTGATGCATCCGACATTGGTCACACTGGGGTAGTGTCTCGGCATAGCCCTTTCCTTTAGTGGGCGCATCCACATAAGCCCTGGTGGTTTCTTGATGACAGTTTTGCAGGTGGTGACGGTCGTTGCGGTGTTGCTGATAGTTGTTGTGGTTGTTGTTGTTGTCGTTCTTCTTGTTGTTGTTGTTGGGAGTGGTGGTTCCATGATCATTTATCTTTCTCTTATGATCATTACCGTCGGAGGTAGAATTTCGTTTGATTTCTCGATCCAATAATCGCTGTGCAAGTGTGATTGCATCCTCAAGAGTCTTCGGGTTGGATGCGGTGACGTCCCCCTCGATGCTTTGGGGTAGTCCTTCCACATAGCGTTCTAGCGTATTTTCTATGTCTGACACCATGGACGGGCATAGAAGAGATAATTCTTGAAATTTTCGGTTGTACGTCCTCAGGTCATTATTTCTCACCACTAGTTGATGAAATTCATCCTCTAGTTTCCTAACCTCCGTCCGAGGACAGTACTTCCTTAACATCTTATTTTTCAATTCAGTCCAGGAGATTTGGAATGCTGCATCGGCACCCATGGTTTTGATAATAGCATTCCACCAAGATAGGGCATCTCCCCTTAAAGTTCCAGTAGCAAAAGTGACTTTGTTGTTCTCTGCGCAGTTGCTTCTCATGAATACAGTTTCACTACATTCAAACCACTGAGCTAACTCTGTCACTCCTTCTATACCCTTGAAGGTGGTTGGCTGACAACTCATGAAGTCTTTGTAAGTGCATTTACGCTGTGTAGATGCCTCACCTTCAGTCGTTGCTCCTATGTTATTGCTTGTGCGGGTGGCAGCATCGGCCTCGCGTGCTGCGGCGATGCCGGCATCAATCATTCTTTGGACATCCTCTGGCGTTAGTGCTGCGATAGGGTTGGTAGTTTCGTGTCCGGTACGCACCATTTTCTATTAAGGCCATAAGGAACACGGATTTAGAATTTACATAATAGTCTTGTTAGAACGATTTGAGTAATGGAGAAGCGAGTATATGAGTTCTAACAATCCTGCCAAAACGTGAGGTTATGATTAAATTGAAGATCACAACAATTACGACATGTTTGGATACCATCGTAAGTGAGTGATCACTTCTTGGTATAGAATTGCTAAGGAACAAACTGATTCATCTACAAAAGCTGAAGTTCAGCAATTTTTTTTTTTTTTTTTTTTTTTTTTTTTTTTTTTTTTTTTTTTCATTCATCAAGTTTTCTTCCGAAGATTTTTCTTAGTGAATTCTATGGTTGTAGCCTAGCTATGGCAGGTATAAGGAATCTTAACACTCGTAAGTTATATTATGGTAGGTCTGGATATAATCACTGTAAACATCATAATATTAATAACTTGATCGATTGTTTTTACAAAATCAACGATACAAGGTCTTTTATTAATGTTCCATGAGGTAAGTTAAGGTGTCTCTGTCAACGACGTTCAGGAGTGTATTGATTTGTTCCTCATGATGCTCCAGTTGCGTCATGATAGTGGGAGGAGTAGGTGTGTGGGCAACTGCTGTCCTGAAGCTCTTTCCAGTCTCGAGGACTCGGGCTGGAGGAGTGGAAGCAGGTGGGAAATAGTAGTGATGAAGGAGGCCTGAGAGAGTAAATTCTCTCTAGGAGTCGGCTCCCGTTGGTGGGGTGTAAATGGTTAAGTCTAGACGAGTAGTTTTAACGAGTAGCCGGGTCCAACCGACGGTGGAAGGGATGATGATAGTAGTGGTGGTAAGGTATGGTGACATTATCCTGATCATGTCTAGGGGTGAAATAGGGGAGTAAAGTGGAAATGGTGGTACAATCGGTACTAAGCGTAGGTGTATCTTGTTAATAAGTCCATTGAGGTGGCTCCAAAATGGTGTCATAAAAGATTCGGGCTCATAAGGTGCTAAAATCCTGACTTTTCTGCGCCGGGCTACCGGGGCAGGTGGGAGTGGTGACGTAGGTAATGGAGAATTTGGCTCAACATCTTTCCAAATCGTTTCTTGGTGTGAATTCTGTCCAACCTCGAATGTTGTCGGACAACCAATCAACTCTTCATTTGAATAAGGTTTAGTAGTTCTCCTAAGTTTCCGACGTAAGGGTGAGTAAGTAAGTGATGATGGGAGTGGTATCTGAGTAAATTTCGTATCAGGTTGGGGTTGTGACATTAATACATAAGGATTTTCAGTATTTGGAGCAATTTGATAAGTAGGTAATGTACGAGTAGTACGGAGGGTAAGTTTGGTAATGTCAACTGGTTGGGTAGACATGGTATTGTAGTAGCCGAACATAATAATTATAAATAATTCGTACGTTAAGAGCGTAATGGTAAGTGTGAGATAATACAGTGGGTAACGTGTGAAGAGTGAACATCCAGCATGTAAAGATTAGTGCAAAATAATCTTAATAGGTAATGTATTGAGCACGGCAGTCTGCAGACACGGAGGGCGTAAAATGGTATGGTGTAAAATCATTTATTTTGAAAGTGTGGTTATAGTTCGATGTTTGAAAACATTTGATTCTCTATAACCATAGGCTCTGATACCAAACTGTAACACCCCCTAATTTGTTTTGTGGCAGCGGAAGAGAAATTAGGGTGTTACGGTGAGGATCGAAGTTAAAATTTCAGAAAAACAGCCCGGAAGAGGCGTTTTGAAAGTTATATGTCATTCAAAATCATGCTTTTGATATAAAGGTGAAATATTTGATTTGAAACTCCCATGAATATGTGTAATAATTTGGAACGAATGACATATTTGATTTTACACCATTTTACTTATCAGAGTATACGATGCCCGCTCCGTGCCTTGTCCTGCTCCGTTAATTACCTGAGATAAACATGCTTAAAACGTCAACACAATGGTTGGTGAGTTCGTGGAGTTTAAAAGAAAAGAACTTTCTTTCAATAGATTTTAAGAGGTGTACAGTGATCGTCGCAATAAATAATAGTTCTTCATTAAATAACCATTTGTGTTGAATAAAATCCACAAGTAATTCATGTATGATCTCCAAAATCATAAGTTTCAAGTTTTTAAATGAAAATGAGCTACGTTGTTATATGCTCGAAATGATGTATTGGGTCAACTTTTAGGAGTAACAATATACCCAGCATTTTGGGTTGTCTTTTGTAGAATTCACAATTAAGTCACATATGATAACAACTAAGGTTCAAGTACATGATTCATAATCATAACACATAGTAAAAATATTAATCTAGTGTCTGAAATCTATCAGTGTGGAGTGGTGTTTACTAAATACAGCTGTATCCTAATATATATATGAAACATTCATATATTCATAAAGTTATATTGCCCTAAGCCTCATGATACGCAAATGTTAACAATGTATCGCACAAACGACATGTATTATACCGCACAAACGATATGAATATATCGCACAAACGACATGTATTATACCGCACAAACGACATGTATTATACTGCACAAACAGCATGAACTATACCGCACAAAGCAGTATGAAATGTATCGCACAAACGACATGTATTCAATGAAAATCAGTGTCATGTTATGACAAGTAGTTTAGAGTGCTTTTATCCAAGTTCAGCATGTAAGGTACGCAAGTAAATTGCAAGTAAAATGAGCATATAACTCTACTAGGGAGTTTATCGTAACAGGTAACCAGGAGTAGTAATTCATAGAAATCTTCCAAGTATAAAGTAATTGAAAATCATTTGAGCATGTATCTCCCCCAAAAACACATAACTTGTAAATAAATAAAAGTGGGGCTACGACTCACGGTAAAACGTGAAAGTTTCTTAAAGTGTTTGTTCAAGTAATTAAATATAGTTTGAAGCATGTATCTCCCCCAAAGAGTTATTAAAACAAGCATTAAAAGAGTAGGGGCCACGACTCACCTTAGCCACAGCAAAGCAAAGATCACACTGACACGACTGGCATCTAGAACATATCGCAACGGTCTCAAAACATACGGCACGAGGGTACACGGAGGTACAAGCACAGTGGTACACAACAGTCTAGGATCGGCACAACCTAATACGTATACGATTATCTCAAAACACGTCTCGCAAAATAATAAAGTCTATAAAAGACAATGTGTCGTAGTTTTCGTGGATTACTCAGTTTTCAAAACTTATCAAAAGCTTAGTTTCAATGTTTCGTGTGGTGTGGTAAGATAACCTAGACTCGACAGACAGCTCACGCCAAAAGAAATAGACAACAACATAGTCGAGGGAATACTGACGAGGACTCAACCCAAAGAAGACAAACTCTAGAAGTTAATGACAAATAAACACCTTAAGTAATAAGTCAGTTTGTACGTTTCGACATTTACCCCGTTATCCCAAATAACTTGTATAAAACATAAACGTTTTATAATAAAAATATGCTTAACTAATAAAACTAGTTTTTCTCAAGTCGTCGAGACTTGGGTTAATCAAAACTGGGATTACAGTATTTAATAAGTTTATGTCTCGTTATTATTCTCGTAATATTAGTTTAGTTTTTATTGAAGATTTTGTGTCCAGTCCGAGTTTAATATATTATACCGTCTCAAGTCTCAAAATGTTCAATGAATCCAATATCCAATATCGTCAGTCCGATAACGATCCATGATTGTCCAATGTCTAAATATAATAATCAAATCCGCATTTAAGTCCAAATCAAATTAATGTTTTCCAATACAATCCGAAACGTACTAATATGTCACCAAAACAAAACAAGTAATTCACTTTTGTTAACCTTTGTCAATATTCGAAAGTTTCATACGTATAGACTTGGTTAATTCTTAACAAAAACTAGTGCCATAGTTTATTTAAATTTTGGTGGGCTCCTTAGCCCAACGGACCAACAAACGCACCCAACTTGGCTGTTAAGCCTAAATATAACCAACAAGCTCACTCGATTTAGACCCAAACCTAGGCCAAAGAAAACAAATAAGCACATAATAACTTTGTTATGCCGAGACCAACCCAAGATCAAAATTATTAAAAACCTAGTCTCAACTGAGACATAAACCGAGAACAAGGACGACGCAACCGAACACCCTGGTAGGCTGTTAAACCGAAATAACTAGAATAACGCAACAACGACAACAACCACGGGTAACAATAACAATGACACGACCATTTCACATTTATACAAACCCAAAATCATAAAACCACCCTAGTCGTGGTCCTGCTGTGAACCGAAGTAAAACAACCACTCAACAATCAACCATAATAACAACATGCCGAGACCCTAGTGGTCTCGGTCTCATCCTAAAACGTAACCAACTGCCAAACTAAACGGACCACAACGACCATTGGTGAGATTTTATACCACACGAAACATAAATCTAAAAACAATAAAAAGGTTTTTAATCCATTTTATCCTTCAAATCCGGTTTTTAAATGATAAATTGTTAGCGAGTTTTTGCTCGGTTATCAAATCCACGAAAATAATAACATAATTATAATCGGTTTCAAAATATATAGAAAGAATATATATCAAATGTTTCTCGGTTTACCAAGTAGAGAAGAGAGAAGGACAAGGTGGTGGAGATGGTGGCGCGTGTGACCGGAAAACTCGAACCAAAACAAATATCTTGAAATCACCCTTCGACCTATACTTATCTTGATTCAAAACATCAAAAAGAGGTGGCTGTGATGGCTGGAAAACTCGAATCCAAACGAACCAAACAAATACCCGAAATAATATATACCATCGATCTATACGTTGTTACCTCTACTTGTGTTGCCGGAAAACTCGCCGGAAATACTATGAGTTACCGAAAAAAAAAGAATAAATGAGGGTGGGTTTCTTAGCGCGTGAAGTATATGGGAATGATGAGAATGGTGAGAGGATTAAAATGGTGTTGGCGGTGTAGTAGGGTGAGCGGCGGTGTGCTGGTGGTGGCCGGATTTCGTGGCCGGAAAATGAGGAAGGAGAGAGAGGTGAGGGAGATGGGATTGTCGGCTATGAAGTTTATATAAGTGTGTGTATATATAGTTGATGCGTGGGTTTTGCAACCTTACAATAGGTTTTACCTCTCGAGGGATCTCAAGAGGCTTACAACCCCACCAGGCAGTGTACCTGACCGATGTAGTATAGTGTAGTGGTAAGTACGGGGGATTGATCGTTCTCCACAGGGAATAGTGTTCGTTAGGTATGAAAAGCTACTCTAATAGGTCTAAGGGTTGAGGAAGATTCTTTTTATGTTTTTATATTTTTATGAAAGCAAGTAAAATCTCGGGTTTTGAAGGAGTGGGCGGAATTAGTTGCTAGTCAACTAACCCAAATTTCTACAAATGCAAATAAAATAAAATAACAAAAATGAAAAGTGGTGAGAAACTTATGTGTAGAGAAATGTGTTTACTTAGATTTCCTTACTCCCTAACTATCTTTTACCGGTTAATTAGTGTGTATTAGTCGCGTGGATGACGGGTGTATTCCTTAATACCATTCGTGGGGTGGCGTACTTACTTCCCCAAACTCTACAAGCTCCTACTTCACTCCTATGTCGAGCCGGCTAGGAAGCTCCTAACATGGGATCACTAGAATTCGCTTGTGCATTAAATACAACCATAAAAACCTTTAGTACGCGTTTGGTTCATGTTTCTTAAGACGTTCAAGCAAGTTACCGAATAGGAAGTTAGCCAGTTTTCTTAAGCCTAACATAGATAAACAATCATCCAATACAACTAACAACACACTAACAACCAATAATCAATAGCTAGGTTTCATTAGATCTAAGCAAACACAAGATAAAATTAGCCTAACATGTTAAACAAAAGACAAGCATAAGATAGAATCAAACAACACATAGACATATTGAATGATTAATTGATAACTTATCTTTCAATGAAACATGGAAGATCTCAAGGCAAGAAGCCCTGAAAAAGTAGCTAAAATCGTCTTAGGGTTTTATCCCAAAATTCCACACACTAAGCTCTCCTTAATGACAAAAATTTAGAAAACTATATATAGACTTTGACATCTGACGGCGTCACCTTATGCATTGTGACGCCGTCACCTCGCCGCTTTTAGGGTTCCCGGATGACCATCTTGACGCCGTCCCTCTTTAGCTCTTCAAAAATCCATTCTGGCTTATCAAGGCTTGACGCCGTCGGATCCTGAACGTGACGCCGTCCCCTTATGATTTAAGCCGTGACGCCCTTGATTTAGTTAAAGCGTGACGCCGTCAGAATTCTCATGCAAACTCACTGGCCCGTCATGAGTAAATTTCACATCCAACTTTTCTTGCCAAAGCATGACGCCGTCTGGAGTTAATGTTGACGCCGTCAAAGGTGACTTTCAGCACAATTTTGAGACTTTGCCGTTTTCTTCACTTTTATGCTCCAAAAACGTCCAAAATGCCTCCTTTTCCAGATTTCTCCTCAAAAGTACCTAAAATGACAAAAGGAACGATTTAGGGCAATATTTGATCAAATAAATACGATTTCGGGCTTAAATGACCCCTTAAAAGCGGTACACTTTTCGCCTCATCAAATACCCTTACACTTGAGATTTGCTTGTCCTCAAGCAAATGCGCTTTTATTCTAATTAAAATACAAGTTAGGGGTCATTTAATGCAAACATAAAAGTAATTACAACAAATAATCGTTCCACTTCAATCATAATAAGCACGGAGATTACATACTAGCACCTCACAAGTAGTGTTTAGATACTCACATCTCTCAAGTGTCATCAAAATAAATCTCATAAATGAAAACGGATAATATCTCTCACTACCTGTCATAGCAAATAGATTACCATAGGCTTGGGAAAGGATCGAAAACCTCCTCCACTAGGCGTAAGCACCTAAGATAAACTATCAAAGAGGGCTTTTAAATGGGTTATAATGTTAGGTGTAGGGAAAAGGAAAACACGGTTTTGTTGGATACGGGATATTTTACTGGTGGCGAGTTAAAGATCTTGATCAATTACATGTACTATACAATGTTGCTAAGCCAAGACTAGACTCGATCTTAAGCTAGAAACAAAATAACATAAACATAAAATAAACATAAAATAAAACGGGATGGTAGTCCGTATGTTTTTTCTATTTTTCTTTTTCTCATTTTTTTTGTATTTTTCTTGATTTTTTCGATTTTTTTTTTTTTTTTTTTTTTTTTTTTTTTTTTTTTTTTTTTTTTTGCATACACTTTTACCCTACCATCCAAAATAATACATCATAGGGGCGTTGCATCCCCTTACACTTGAACTTTTACATAACTTTACAAATAACTATTCTAATGACTCGAATTAAGATAATTGAAAAACTTGGAGTACTTTTAAAACATTTAGCACATATGGGGGTAATAAATGATGTTCTTCCCCATTACTCCATTACACTAGTACTTTACCCATGAGTCCCAATCGTCCCAAAACAATATGTACAAGGATATGACTCGACTTAGCAACCATGTAATCAATTAGATAATTAACTTGGGTTTAAACAAATGTTGTCACAATAATGCACTAAAGATGAGTGCATACAAGGTAGGCTAAGGCGATTTGGGTGTACATTTAAGTGGGGTGTAACAAATTCTTCCTTTAAGTAAAATGCTTAAAGGTCGAAACGAAAAGATAGGCTCTGAGGGGTGTACTAGGGGTATCGTGTACTAAAAATGAGTACAACGCAAAGGGTGTGGGAGAATTACTTGACCAATGTAGCCAACGTAATTATAACAAAAACACAGGTGTAAAACATGGGTTAATCCTAATGCCTCTTATCATGTAGTAAATCTAACTACACGAATGTAGTCTCACTTGTGGCCTCGGAATGGTCCTAACGCAAGTTCTAGAATCTAAGTGCTACCGGTACACACATCATAGCATAAATGCTTTTCCTACCAATTCTAGGGGCGAACCTCACATATTTGGGGGTGGAAAATTTTTTAGTGGTACGGTTTTTGTGCTAGTCATATAACTCCTATCCGTGAGACGCTCATTAAGATCAAAGTTTCACTCCTATATGTTGTAAAAAATTTTAAATTTGGCACTAAAATTACCTTAACAAGTATTTCTCTCAGTTTTATTACACATCTACTATTAAACAAACAAAAATCAAGCGCAATTGTATTCTCTAAAAATCGTACTTTTACCCTCCCCTTACACTTAAGATGAACATTGTCCCCAATGTTCAAATAACAAATGTAAAAGCATAAAGTAAAAGAATGAAATCAAATACTCCCCTGATTCGCTCGTTGGATAATGAAATTACACGGTTAAATCTTCTTCCAAGGAGAATGTTGAAGCTCCATGACTAATGCATCGCCATAAGCTTGATTCCATAAACATCTCCTTGTCCAAAATAACCTGTTGAACCTGAGAAAACAAACACGAAAACCTGCATAACATCGGCGGGATAAAATCTATATATAAGGATATAATGCTTGTGGAATGATAATTTTGCAGATTCCTGGAGATTATAAGTTGGAGATTTTAATAAAAACTTTTTATGAAAACAAAATTTTCAAAAATTTCTGGAAATTAAATCTGACGCCGTCAGGTTATAACCCTGACGCCGTCAGAAATGACCTGACAAAAACTTTCGTTTTAAGTTTCCGGAAAATTTCTGGAAAAACCTTTAACTTACTTCCTGGAAATCCTGCAAAACATCATTATGACTCGATACAAGCATTTGACTCAAACAAATACGAATATGTATGTTAATTTATTATTATTATGATTCATGTTTATTTGTGTTCTAATAAACCGATTTAGATTTCCCTTACACTTATCTTTTGCAAAATACCTTTATATGTAGTTAAGACGAAGTTAAAAACAATATAAAGCATTTTCACAATTAGTTTTTAACATGAATCAATAAGAATAAAAATTACACACACATACGAAACAAATAAAACAAACACACAAACAAATGAACACACAAAGCAAATAAAATAAATAAAGCTTGGGCTGCCTCCCAATAAGCGCTTGTTTTTGTTCGAGTCACGAGCCTGACTCTACCCTTATTTAACGGAAATAGGGGAGGTTTTCCCTACACTTAGGATTAAGTGTGGGTGAAAGTAGCGATACACACCCTTAGGGTGGAAATATACCACGTGAGGAAAGAGTGACGGGTGAATTATATGCTCAAAGGTGCGGGATCCTATCATCATAACCTTACCTAATTCAATTGGGTCAATGGGTGATTTTGAGTTTCCTCCTAAAAAGGGATCATCTTCTATCAACTTCGAGAGACTCCTAGTTGGGAATCCATCTTGACCTAATAAACCCGGTTTAAACCCATAATGTTTCTTGCGGTCAATCATGAATGGGTGATGTAAGTATGTAAGGTCATGGTTCACTCCTATGTTAGCTTCCTCTCTACAAGGCCTAGAGTCTACTTCCTTAATCTTAACATTACCCGGACTACATGGTTTGATGGGTGGATCGGGACCTAATTCAATTCCTAAGTTCACATCTAAGGATGGAAGATTAGGTAACGGTTTTGGTTTAGGCTCCGGTTCATCAAAACTAGGAACTTCCCTAGAACTAAGAGTAAGGTTATCATTATGAGTATTCAAACCTATATGCTCCAGTGGTGCTTGGTCCAAGGGTTCTACCTCAATTGGGGTTCCTAAAGTCTCTTCTACTTCTTCTGAATAAGTCACGGGCGGTGTGTATGCCTCAAATGATGGTAGGACTTGTGGGGTATTTGGCGGGCTTGGATTTTCTACTTTATCATCCATCTTATCAAGATCACCTATATCCTCAACATGTGTTTCATTATAATCCAACCCTAACATTTTCCCAAGTATCTCAAGTGCTTCTCTAGGCATCTTAACTTCTATATCCGAATCATAAGGATCATCCTCAATATTATGACTGCTATATTCAAATTGCCCAAAAGATTCATCATGTGTTTCTTGAGATTCATCATCATCGATCATAAAACCTAGGTCTTTTTGATCAATGTGATCATGTTTGGCTAAATCCTCCATCACATCAAGGTCACCTATGTGTTTGTTTTGTACTATGGCATTACATGACAACCACTTAGGTATCTCAACACTAACATATTCATCCCCAAACAAACTTGTTTCATGATCCTCGAATTTTGTGGTCAATTGACTTGTACTAACGTTTGTTGGGTTGTCTACTATATAATAATATTGGGCACACTCTTCAATAGCTTCCCATGCTTTCTCAGCACTTAATTCCCTAATATCCCTGCCGGCAATATGGTAAATGTACCTTTGGGCTTGTCGGTCGACATGATTGTAAAAGAATTGAGTTAGGGACCAAAAATCGAAGTTATGATGAGGGACTTTTTGGAGTAAATATTTAAAACGAGTCCATGCATCATAGAGAGGTTCATCTTTATGTTGTTTAAACATCAAGATGTCATATGGAGTGGGTGAATTACGTGGTTGGTAGTATGGTGGATTCGCGTTCTCCATAACGGTGAACGGAAGAGTCAATGGAAATTACGAACAAACACACAAAGAAATAAGATAGACTAAAGAAAACCTAGAAAAATAAAATAAAAATCTCACTAGAAAGGAATCTAGTGAGTAGACCTAATAGAAATAAAAATTCAACCTAAACAATAACTATTCCCCGGCAACGGCGCCAAAAACTTGATGCGTGGGTTTTGCAACCTTACAACAGGTTTTACCTCTCGAGGGATCTCAAGAGGCTTACAACCCCACCAGGCAGTGTACCTGACCGATGTAGTATAGTGTAGTGGTAAGTACGGGGGATTGATCGTTCTCCACAGGGAATAGTGTTCGTTAGGTATGAAAAGCTACTCTAATAGGTCTAAGGGTTGAGGAAGATTCTTTTTATGTTTTTATATTTTTATGAAAGCAAGTAAAATCTCGGGTTTTGAAGGAGTGGGCGGAATTAGTTGCTAGTCAACTAACCCAAATTTCTACAAATGCAAATAAAATAAAATAACAAAAATGAAAAGTGGTGAGAAACTTATGTGTAGAGAAATGTGTTTACTTAGATTTCCTTACTCCCTAACTATCTTTTACCGGTTAATTAGTGTGTATTAGTCGCGTGGATGACGGGTGTATTCCTTAATACCATTCGTGGGGTGGCGTACTTACTTCCCCAAACTCTACAAGCTCCTACTTCACTCCTATGTCGAGCCGGCTAGGAAGCTCCTAACATGGGATCACTAGAATTCGCTTGTGCATTAAATACAACCATAAAAACCTTTAGTACGCGTTTGGTTCATGTTTCTTAAGACGTTCAAGCAAGTTACCGAATAGGAAGTTAGCCAGTTTTCTTAAGCCTAACATAGATAAACAATCATCCAATACAACTAACAACACACTAACAACCAATAATCAATAGCTAGGTTTCATTAGATCTAAGCAAACACAAGATAAAATTAGCCTAACATGTTAAACAAAAGACAAGCATAAGATAGAATCAAACAACACATAGACATATTGAATGATTAATTGATAACTTATCTTTCAATGAAACATGGAAGATCTCAAGGCAAGAAGCCCTGAAAAAGTAGCTAAAATCGTCTTAGGGTTTTATCCCAAAATTCCACACACTAAGCTCTCCTTAATGACAAAAATTTAGAAAACTATATATAGACTTTGACATCTGACGGCGTCACCTTATGCATTGTGACGCCGTCACCTCGCCGCTTTTAGGGTTCCCGGATGACCATCTTGACGCCGTCCCTCTTTAGCTCTTCAAAAATCCATTCTGGCTTATCAAGGCTTGACGCCGTCGGATCCTGAACGTGACGCCGTCCCCTTATGATTTAAGCCGTGACGCCCTTGATTTAGTTAAAGCGTGACGCCGTCAGAATTCTCATGCAAACTCACTGGCCCGTCATGAGTAAATTTCACATCCAACTTTTCTTGCCAAAGCATGACGCCGTCTGGAGTTAATGTTGACGCCGTCAAAGGTGACTTTCAGCACAATTTTGAGACTTTGCCGTTTTCTTCACTTTTATGCTCCAAAAACGTCCAAAATGCCTCCTTTTCCAGATTTCTCCTCAAAAGTACCTAAAATGACAAAAGGAACGATTTAGGGCAATATTTGATCAAATAAATACGATTTCGGGCTTAAATGACCCCTTAAAAGCGGTACACTTTTCGCCTCATCAATAGTGTAGAGATAGATAAGATAGATATGGATAAGGAAATCTAGCAGACCAATCATATTGTAGATTGTGTTAGATTTTTATAGATTAAGGAAATGAAACGTGTGAGAATGGGTAGGAAGATATTGTAGATATTTAGTAGGTTTTTGATGTCCTTTTTATGTATACGTGGAATGAGAAGATATAAAACATGTGGGAATTGGGGTATGATATGTGAGGGAATATGTATGGGCTAAGATAACATGTTGCTCAAGTGGTTATAGTAGGTATAGATTGATTACATATTTTTATAAAAAGAGTCGGTTTGGTTTGTATCATCCGAAAGATCTATGTAATATTTCTATATCAAGAAGAAAAATAAAAGGGTAGATCGTATATAAAAGATATAGAACCAAGTGGACACATTTTGTTTGTGAAAAAGAAATAGATCGATTTATTATGGAGTAGAATTTGCATGATCTACGTATTACATATAAGAAGAGTTTGCATACATAACTTCGTATTGTAAAATGAAGGTAAGTTGGAATTGAGTTAAATATTCAAATTGTAGAAAAGCTTTTCATTATTTGGGACGTTTGAATTTAGTGAAAATGGGGTGTGGTGGTTTATTCGTGTCTTGTAGTATGTGTCGCGAAAGTGTAACGTGGTAATGTTAACAATAAGAGAAAAATTTTAATTTCCCCGTAAAAATGGGATTTGTTAAATGGTAACACCAGATTATTATCAATCAATGAGATTTATCACAGTGGATTTTTACGGTATATTACACAATCGGTTATCTTCTTTGAATCTCTCGCATAACATCATAACGGGCTTGCCACAGTTTCAATGGTTTGGACTACAAGAACTGTATCTGCAGTCCAACTTGATTGAGGGGCCATTACCTCTGTCAATTTGCAACATGTGCAACCTACAGTCTTTAGATATGTCCAATAATCGCTTTGGTGGGTTAATTCCACAATGCTTTGGAAATATCAGCTCATCTCTTGTAATGATTGATATGGGGAACAATAGCCTTCAAGGAACAATTCCAAACACATACGCGGATTGTGGAAGATTAGTAGGGCTTAGTTTGAATGGAAATCAATTAAGAGGAGAGGTGGCAAGTTCCTTGTCTAAATGCTCAGGCTTGAGAGTGCTCTATCTTGGAAACAACCACTTGACTGGTACATTCCCTGGTTGGTTAGGAGATCTTCCAAATTTTCAGGCTCTTGTCCTCAAATTAAACAACTTTCATGGACACATTCAACCCTCTGCAACTGTTGATTCTCCCTTTGCAAATCTTCGAGTGCTTGACTTATCTCATAATAGGTTTGTAGGTCAACTCCCTGCAAAATATTTTCAAAATTTCAATGCCATGAAGAATTTTGTTAAAACCAGCAAAGAACTAGAATATTTAATCATGGGTGGAAAGTATTACTCATTCGTTGTTGCGGTGAAAGGGGTGAACCTAGATTTTCCAAAAATTTCGGTTGACTACACAATTATTGATCTATCCAATAAGACATTTGAAGGACAGATACCCAACGTCATCAGTGGTCTTAATTCGCTAATAGTGCTCAACTTGTCCCACAACAGCCTCATTGTTCCAATTCCACATGATCTAGGGAATCTAACAGAGATTGAGTCGTTAGACCTATCTTGGAACGAACTCTCTGGAGAGATTCCTCAAAGCCTTGCAGACATCAAGACCCTTGAAGTGTTAAATCTCTCGCAAAATTATCATGTGGGTCGTATACAAGAAGGGCCTCAGTTCAGAACATTTGAACGGAACTCTTTTGGTGGGAATCCAAGACTCTGTGGGACTCCGCTGCCAAAAAAGTGTAGTGAGCATTCACATGGACCACAATATTTCATTGAACGATTCTTTTTTACTGCAATCAAAATTTGGAAATTTTTGCATAATTCCACTAAGAATAAAAGTTTAGAACGATTCTTTTTTACTGCAATTAAAAGTTGGAAATTTTTGCATAATTCCACAAAGAATAAAAGTTTAGAGTCAATTAATAGACTCGTACAACCCAATTTCCCAAGTGATACGCTTATGAATGAAACTAGACCACAAACATATTCTCGATCATATTATTGTGAAAGCAACTAAAACACTATTCTTATATATATATTTGTAGCAATTGTGAGTTTTTATAGCAACTAAAATTAAAATAAAAAACACAAATGGGTTATTCTAAACTGTTGAGTATCTTTTTCCTTTTCTTTGGTTTCACCACTTTTGCTTCTTCCACTTCTTTGAATAATAATTTTCACAAATGCTCTGCAAAACAGAGTGAAGCGAACATTTCCACTTCTTTGAATAATGATATCCTTGATGACTACTGTCATGAAAGGTAATTATCCGAAACACTAAGTCTTATGACTTATGCAAAAGTACGATATAGTGGACGATAATTAAAGGTAATTCTTTGATTGGTGAACCCAGTACCTCAATCAAAACTTTGTTAATTTAGTCTTAGTGAATTGGTTAATAATAAAGTTTTATTAAAACATATGTTATGAAGTTATATGCATGCTTCTTCATACATATTTTTGATTATACACATAAAAAACTAGTACCCTTAAAATTAAGTTAATGTCATCTAATTAAAAGAACACTTGAAGTTGTAATTTACGTCATATAGCATCTTCTTGTTGTATTTTTTAGAGTTAATTTCATAAATGGTCCATGTGGTCTGTCGGGTTTAACGGATTTAGTCTCTTTACTTTTTTTAACGGGTTTGATCCCTGTGGTTGCAACCCATAACGGGTTTGGTCCCTTGACCAATTTTTCTGTTAGTTTGACCGTTAAGTTGGTCATGTGACGTGCACATGGAAGGGTAATTGTGTCTTTTCACCATCCCACCATCACCTCCAGCCACACACACCTTATCTCTATATTTTTTTTTTCTTCATACCATCACCTCCGGCCACCACCACAACCGGCCACCACCACAGTTGGAAACCACCATCAAACCACCACAGTTGACGACCACCACCAAACCACCACGACATCACCACCAAACCATCAACATCAACACAAATCAACACACAAACTCAAGCAACACATCAAAAACCCCAAAAATAATCCTAACCCTAAATCAAAATCCAACAACCCAAGTTGTCGTCATGATTTAACCTATAGTCTTTGTGTTCTTGTTGTGAATAAAGGATAGATGTAAACAAGAAAACCCACAAAACCCAAACACAAACACAAACCCCATAGTCTCCGGCCACCAAACCACCACCACACGTCTCTTCCACCTTCTGCCGCTAAACCCATAGTCTCTTGCCGCCACCCAGATAGATGTAAAAACCCATAGTTTCTGCCACCAAACCACCACCACACGTCTACCATCTCCCGCCACCACCGACTACTACGGCAACCCCTCACCACCATCTACACCCACCAACGTCACTGCTACCATCTTAACCTTCCACCACAACCATCACCATCACCATGGGTTTATTGGGTATCAAAAACTCATTTTCTCTATATCAAACAAATAGTCACAAAATCACAATCATTTCTTTAATCATTTATCACTAACTCAAACCTACAAAAATCTTGTTTTGAACACATAACCACGAACACCACCTTCTTATGTCTTCTTTTTTTCAAACCGAACCAAAATTGAAACAACCAACATCAAGAATCAAGTAAAAAGCTAACAAGAAAAATTAAAAAGCTAACAAGACTACAAGAAACCATTGTTTCGAGATCTTTTCAGTCAAGATCTTGTCGTTTGTTTCCAAGATATGTGATTTTTGTGTGGGTTTTGTTGAGTTTGATAGTGGATCTAACAAAAGGATGAACTGGTGTCGTTGGTTTCAGATAGATGGTGGTGGGTTTGAAACTTCATACCTATGTTTGCTAAGAACTGAAAATGGATCTGTGGAAGTGTTTGGAAGCGTATTCGAAAGTTCTCGATGACTCAAGACATTGGAGCATGTGCTGCTGCTCATATTTTTAGTAGGATTAGTTTTTCTATAGCTAAAGGAGTGGGGGCCCAGTTAGTATCTCGGCTCCCTACTAACTTCTTGTAAATCCTATGTGTTTCTAATAAAGTGGTGTTTTTATAAAAATATATAATAATAATAATTAAATAATATATATATATATATAAAAAAATAATAATAATAATAATAATAATAATAATAATAATAATAATAATAATAATAATAATAATAATAATAATATGAGGGTAGTTTTGTCATTTCTTCCTTTTAAACAGTTAAACTAACAGAAAAATTGGTCAAGGGACCAACCCGTTATGAGTCGCAACCACAGGGACCAAACCCGTTAAAAAAAGTAAATGGACTAAATTCGTTAAACCCGACAGACCACAGAGACCATTTATGAAATTAACTCTATTTTCTAAGTCTCTTTGAGTAGTTGTGAATGGCAAGTAAACGCAGGCGCCAACATATTTTGACTTTTGACAATGGACTTTTCAAGCATGTAGACTTCATCAAATTCATTCAGCAATTTCGTGTGAATGACTATAATTTCCACATTTGTAGGCCACGGCAGAAAAGAACAATAAATACTAGACCCTCATCTGGTTGAACCGGTCACGGATAATTATATCCCCATTCAACTCTTTTATTAGAAGTTTCTTCCATCATCTGATCTTTCTTCATTGAATCGACAACGAGATTAGATTTCTTTAATCATAGTAATTAAGACAAACAAAGTCTTGAATCCCCTTAAAATGCTTTCTTACTACTTTCATCTTTTAAAACAACCCATAATTACGATACTTTTTTTTTCCTAAATGGTTTTTATTTGTGTGTTTTGAACGTGTAAATAAAATTGATAAATATAAAGTGTGGGATGATGAGAATGAAAGAAAGAAAGAAAGTGGTGGGAAATTATGTGTGAGAAATCAATGGAGATATGTTAAATAGGGCGAACAAATTTCATTGTTTTTTTTTATATAATTTCTAGGAAAGTATAAAAAAAGAGTAAATTACATGAATTGTCCCTATGGTTTGCCCATATTGCAAATTTCGTCCCTGACCTTTCATAAGTGTAGGCGACCTCCCTGTGAGGAAAAGTTGAGTTCACTTTTCGTCCCTGAGCAAGGACGAAATTTGCAATTTTGGCAAACCACAGGGAGGTCGCCTGCATTTATATAAGGACCAAATCGATCCCGAGTTTTCTCAACAAGGAGGCTGCCTGCACTTATGAAAGGTCAAGGACAAAATTTGCAATCTGGGCAAACCACAAGGATGATTCTTGCAATTTACTCTATAACAAAAAAAATAACTATGAGTTGAGAGTCGACTTAACAACTATGTATCACAAATTATGCATGTTTTTGTCTCTTAAACGTAACCTTTAAACCTGTGTTTAGTAAACCTTCTTTTTTATTAACTAAAAATAAGTTGTACTATAAACTTATGTGTTGGATGGGAAAATACCGAAAGGTTTAACTCATCCGCCTAATTTTAGGCGTTAAGTATATAGCATATAAACGGAAAATATAGAAAGGTTTAACTCATCTGTCTAACTATAAACATTAAGTATATAGTTTCAGATCATTGTATTTATCTTAATTAATTTCATATCCCCGTTCACGCACGAGGTTTTTGGATAGATTTTGTTAGATTCGTTTTCGCATATAATGCATGAACATGGCTAAAGAAAAACATGAAGTATTTCCAATAATGAAGTATTTTTAAATATAAATCCAACTTGTAAAGATATCAATGAAGTATAAATTTCTATAATGCATTATAAAATTCAAGTAACAAAAAACAAAAAAATAAAAATAAAATAAAATAGAGATGTTCGTAGCTCACATCGAGAGCTCTTGAAGTTCTTTGTTTCTTTGTAACTTTATTGTGTTCATCTTATTCATTTTTTTGAATCTTTTTTGTAACAGATTTTGATGATACATCTACTTCACAATCTTTGTCCTTGAACAAAGTTTTTTCTTTTTCTTTTTTTTTTTTTTTTTTTTTTTTTTTTCCACCATGTTTGTTTCTTCCACATCTTTGAATAATAATAATCATAAATGCTTTGAAAAATAGAGTGAAGTTTTGCTTCTATTTAAACAAAACCTTTCACACACAACAATTGGGACACAAGCCCTTTGATCACTACGCAAGCAATTGTTTCTGAAGTTTTAATAATTTCTAAACGCGATTTTGAAAGCATTAAATTAACCTCAAAAAGTTCTAATGAAAGAATGTCTTTTTTGTTATGTCAGTTTGAAGTCGATTTTTTATTTTTTGGTAACCATGGTTTCCGACATTTTGGCCCATTAATTAACGAGGTTGGAAGTTGAAAATTTTGCACAAATAAAAAATTAAATGAAGTTTAAGGCCTATCGAGTCAAACGATTTGTACAACCAGATTCTTTGGATCATAAGCGTAAATTGGTTATCAGTTGTGCTAGTAACATTAAAGCCGAAAAGTATGTTTATTCAATAAAGCCGAAAAGTTCTAATGAAAGAATGTCTTTTTTTGTTATGTCAGTTTGAAGTCGATTTTTTATTTTTTGGTAACCATGGTTTCTGACATTTTGGCCCATTAATTAACGAGGTTGGAAGTTGAAAATTTTGCACAAATAAAAAATTAAATGAAGTTTAAGGCCTATCGAGTCAAACGATTTGTACAACCAGATTCTTTGGATCATAAGCGTAAATTGGTTATCAGTTGTGCTAGTAACATTAAAGCCGAAAAGTATGTTTATTCAATAAAGCCGAAAAGTTCTAATGAAAGAATGTCTTTTTTGTTATGTCAGTTTGAAGTCGATTTTTTATTTTTTGGTAACCATGGTTTCCGACATTTTGGCCCATTAATTAACGAGGTTGGAAGTTGAAAATTTTGCACAAATAAAAAATTAAATGAAGTTTAAGGCCTATCGAGTCAAACGATTTGTACAACCAGATTCTTTGGATCATAAGCGTAAATTGGTTATCAGTTGTGCTAGTAACATTAAAGCCGAAAAGTATGTTTATTCAATAAAGCCGAAAAGTTCTAATGAAAGAATGTCTTTTTTTGTTATGTCAGTTTGAAGTCGATTTTTTATTTTTTGGTAACCATGGTTTCTGACATTTTGGCCCATTAATTAACGAGGTTGGAAGTTGAAAATTTTGCACAAATAAAAAATTAAATGAAGTTTAAGGCCTATCGAGTCAAACGATTTGTACAACCAGATTCTTTGGATCATAAGCGTAAATTGATTATCAGTTGTGCTAGTAACATTAAAGCCGAAAAGTATGTTTATTCAATAAATTTAGAGAACCAAAAAATCTCTATGCAAGTTTCGGTTGAAAAGCATTATTGCGGATGACAAAAATTTCATTGACACATTATTTTTTATCGCAATCAAAAGTTGGAAAATTTTGCATAATCAAACAAAAAATAAAAGTCTAGAGTCTACAAGTTTAATAAATTTCCACAACCCAAATGTTACGTTTATCAATGAAATATAGACCACAAACATATTCTTGATAATACTATTATGAAAGCAACTACCATAATAACAGCGACAGCATATATATTTGTAACAATTGTGAATTTTTATATAGCAATCAAAAATAATAATAATAATAATAATAATAATAATAATAATAATATATTTCGATATATAATAATAATAATAATAATAATAATAATCAAAAATAATAATAATAATAATAATAATAATAATAATAATAATAATAATAATAATAATAATATATTTCGATATATCTTATCGTAAAAGCAACTACATTAATATTCTAGCACTGTTATAGTTAGTATATATATATATATTTCTTGTTGAGAAGCATTATTATTGCGGACCACAATATTTCATTGAACGATTCTTTTTATTGCAATCAAAAGTTGGAAATTTTTGCATAATTCGACAAAGAATAAAAGTTTAGAGTCAATTAATAGACTCGTACAACCCAATTTCCCAAGTGATACGCTTATGAATGAAACTAGACCACAAACATATTCTTCGATCATATTATTATGAAAGCAACTAAAATACTATTCTTTTAATACCGGTGTTAGTATATATATTTATAGCAATTGTTTGAGTTTTTATAGCAATTAAAATTAAAAACTCAATGGCTTATTCTAAACTGTTGAGTATCTTTTTGCTTTCACTTTTGCTTCTTCCACTTCTTTGAATAATAATATTCACAAATGCTCAGCAAAACAGAGTGAGGCTTTGCTTCTTTTTAAACATAACCTTTCATCCATCAATTACACATCTTTTTCAGTCTATCATGATTCTTATCCAATTATGATGAGCTGGAACCAATGTTTTACAATTAGATCATATTAAAAATCTAGAAGAGGACCATTATTTTTTGTAGTCATCCTTTCTAGAAGAGTTGATCTTGGACTAAATATTCTTATCTACCTAAGCATGCTATTGGTACAAATGACACCAATCTTGACTTTTCGACATCTAGGCTCGTGGGACCGACCGAGTATAAAAGTTCAACTTTTTGGTCTGAGGTTAAGACGTTTATGATACAAGTCTAATCTGACTAGTCTAGTTGGTTCTAAAGATGGAGTCATTCGGATTTATACCCAAGTTAGCCAAGAATGAACGTGATCTACTATCAGAAAAAGTACCGGATCGGTTGGTTGAACCACTATCTTAGCGTCTGTTGGGTGAGTTTGATTTACCTCTGAGCGATGAGCTAGTTGGGTTTGCGGAAAAATTAATCTTTTAGAAATAAGTCTAGTCCGTTGATCAGATGCCCATCACTAGACACCAACTAGGCAGTCATGATTATGGATATGATTTTATATAAATGTAACTGTATTATTGTAACAATGTATAGCAAATAAAGATACATCCCGAAATAAAGAATATGGAGTAAATGTCATAAATCGTCCCTGTGGTTTACCGGGTATAACGAAAATGGTCCTTAAACTTTTTTTCCCGGATCCTCTCCCTGTGGTTTTGATCCGTAACGGGTTTGGTCCCTTGACCACTTTTTCCGTTAGTTGACCGTTTTATATTACAGAAATGACATAAATACCCTTAAAAGTCAAGGTCTTTGTGGTTTGTGAGGTACCACAGATTTAGTCCCTACGTGTCTTTTTTTTTTTTTTTTCAAAATTTTTTTAAAATTTTTTGACAGAAGTTTTTTAAAACTTTCTTGGCGGATTTTTTGACAAAAATGTTTTTTACTAGATTTTTGTTAAATTTCTTGGCATATTTTTTTACAAGATTTTTTTTTTAATTTTAAATGAAATTAAAAAAATAAAAAATAAAATAAAATAAAAAAAAAAAAAAATAAAAAAATCATCATGCCAAGAAATCTAACAAAAATCCAGTGAAAAAAATTTTTGCCAAAAAATTTTATAAAAAAAACTCCGTCAAAAAGTATTCAAAAAAATTTATAAATCAAAAAAAATCTAAGGCAAAAAAGTTTTAAAAAACTTAAAATTAAAAAAAAAAAAAAAAAAAAAAAAAAAAAAAAAAAAAAAAGGTAAGGACTAAATCTGTGATACGAGACAATCCACAAGGACCACACACTTAACATACGAGGGTATTAGTGTCATTTCAACCATCCTTGACGGTCAAACTAACAGAAAAGGTGGTCAAGGGACCAAACCCGTTACGGGTCAAAACCACAAAGAGATGATCCGGGAAAAAAATGTTTAGGGACCATTTTCGTTATATCCGGTAAACTACAGGGATGATTTATGACATTTACTCTAAACGTAAGTTGGCTTTTTTTGTTTGAGAACCCAAAAATTTAATAGAGAATACAAGAATCTTTATGAAATTTTTGGCACAAACATTATTGTGGACCACAAAAATTTCATTGAAAGATTCTTTTCTTTCGCAATAATTCAATGTCGAAAATTTTGCATAATTTGACAAAGATCGATCAATACACTTGTATAACCCGAGTGATACGTTTATCAATGAAACTAGACCACAAACATATTTCGATATATCTTATCGTGAAAGCAACTACATTAAATATTCTAGCACTCTTATAGTTAGTATATATATATATATATATATATATATATATATATATATATATATATATATATATATTTCTTGTTGAGAAGCATTATTATTGCGGACCACAATATTTCATTGAACGATTCTTTTTTATTTCTTGTTGAGAAGCAATCAAAAGTTAGAAATTTTTGCATAATTCCACAAAGAATAAAAGCTTAGAGTCAATTAATAGACTCGTACAACCCAATTTCCCAAGTGATACGGAATGAAACTAGACCACAAACATATTCTTTGATCATATTATTGTGAAAGCAACTACAACACTATTCTTGTTAGTATATATATTTGTAGCAATTGTGAGTTTTTATAGCAATTAAAATAAAAATAAAAAACACAATGAGTTATTCTAAACTGTTGAGTATCTTTTTCCTTTTCTTTGGTTTCACCACTTTTGCCTCTTCCACTTCTTCTTTCAATAATAATATTCACAAATGCTATGCAAAACAGAGTGAAGCTTTGCTTCTCTTTAAACATAACCTTTCATTCGTCAATCACAATAATAATGAATATTACTACATAGATTACAGCTGCTATAGTTGGCTTGGTTCTGATTATCATCCAATTATGATGAGCTGGAATACAAGTATAGATTGCTGTAATTGGAATGGAGTTACATGCGACGACTCCACCGGTGACGTCATCGGTCTCGACCTTAGCTGTGGAATGCTGACAGGTACCATCCATCCTAACACCTCCCTCTTCAACCTTCCTCATCTCCAAACACTCAACCTTGCTTTCAATAATTTTAATGGTTCCCAAATTCCACGTGAGATTGGAAGGTTTTCAAATAGTCTCACACATCTCAACCTCTCTTTTTGTTTTTTTTCTGGCCAAGTCCCACCGGAGATTACACTCCTTCATAAATTGGTGTCTCTTGATCTCTCTTTAACCTCTCTTTATCTCCAAACAATCAATCTTGCTTTCTCTGATTTGAAGCTTCGTCCACATGTTTTCATCAATATGTTTCGAAATTTTACAAATTTGGAAGAACTTTCACTTGGAGGTGTTAATATCTCTTCGGTTTTACCTACCAGTCTTAACATCTCTTCTTCTTTGAAATTACTAAATCTTCACAACACTGGATTGCAAGGAAAATTACCTCATTATATTTTCAATCTTCATTCTTTGGAAACACTCGACTTGGGAGATAACTCTTTCACAGGCGATATCCCTTTGGATATCTCAGTTAATCTAACACACCTTACTTATCTGAGATTATCAAATAACAAACTTAATGGGACATTGCCGTCTTGGCTGTTTACTTCCCCCTCTTTAGAAGATCTCAATTTGGGAAATAACTATTTCACAGGCGATATCCCTTTGGATATCTCAGTTAATCTAACACACCTTACTTATCTGAGATTATCATCTAACAAACTTAATGGGACATTGCCATCTTGGCTGTTTTCAAGCCTCACCAACCTCACTCACCTACGCCTTTCATATAATAATTTTAGTGGTGAATGTGAGTTGGATACATTGTTATCAAGCCTCACCAACCTCACTCACCTGGACCTTTCATATAATAATTTTAGTGGTGAATGGGAGTTGGATACATTGTTATCAAGCCTCACAAACCTTGAATGTCTAGATCTCTCATACAGCGGTTTCTCTGTTACAACAAACAATACCAATCATTATGTCAACCCTGGTTTTTGGTACTTAAGTTTGGCCTCTTGCAAGCTAAAGGTGTTTCCGAATTCATTTCGAGCCATGAAACAACTTGGTTACCTAGATCTCTCTAGCAACGAAATCCATGGCCAAATTCCTCATTGGGCAGGGGAGATAGGAGGTAATGAGTTGTATCATTTGAATCTCTCACATAACATCATAACGGGCTTGCCACAGTTTCAATGGTATGGACTAGAACAACTGTATCTGCAGTCCAACTTGATTGAGGGGCCATTCCCTCCATCAATTTGCAACATGAGCGATCTATATTCTTTGGATATGTCCAATAATCGCTTTGGTGGGTTGATTCCACAATGCTTTGGAAATATCATCTCATCTCTTGTAACGATTGATATGGGGAAAAATAGCTTTCAAGGAACAATTCCAAACGTATACGGGGATTGTAGAAATTTAGAAGGGCTCATTTTGAATGGAAATCAATTAAGAGGAGAGGTGCCAAGTTTCTTTTCCAAATGTCAATTGTTGACTGTACTTGATCTTGGAAATAACCACTTAAATGGTACATTCCCTAGTTGGTTAGAAGGCCTTCCAGATTTGCAGGCTCTTGTCCTCAAATCAAACAACTTTCATGGACACATTCAACCCTCTGCAACTGTTGATTCTCCCTTTCCAAATCTTCAAGTGCTTGACTTATCTCATAATAGGTTTGTAGGTCAACTCCCTGCAAAATATTTTCAAAATTTCAATGCCATGAAGAATGTTGTTAAAAGCAGCACAACACCAACATACTTACCCATGGGTGGAAAGTATTACTCATTAGTTGTTGCGGTGAAAGGGGTGAATCAAGATTTTCCACAAATTTCGGTTGACTACACAATTATTGATCTGTCCAATAACACATTTGAAGGACAGATACCCAACGTCATCGGTGGTCTTAATTCGCTAATAGTGCTAAACTTGTCCCACAACAGCCTCATTGGTCCAATTCCGAATGCTCTGGGCAGTCTCATTGAGATTGAGTCGCTAGACCTATCTTGGAACCAACTCTCCGGAGAGATTCCTCAAAGCCTTGCAGACATCAAGACCCTTGAAGTGTTAAATCTCTCGCAAAACCTTCTTGTGGGTCG
The DNA here is from genome assembly GCA_021014915.2 of Artemisia tridentata subsp. tridentata. NCBI lineage: Eukaryota > Viridiplantae > Streptophyta > Magnoliopsida > Asterales > Asteraceae > Artemisia > Artemisia tridentata. The sequence goes on along the minus strand of CP139503.1, from coordinate 343,164,739 downwards.
TATACCACAAGGACCTCAGTTTGCGACATTTGAAGGGAACTCTTTTGGTGGAAATCCAAGACTCTGTGGGACTCCGCTGCTAAAAAAATGTAGTGAGTATTCACATGAACCACAACTTGAAAGTGATGAAGGATTGGATGAGGAAAGTGGGTTTACGTGGGAAGTGGTGATGTTGGGATATGGATGTGGAACATTAGTCGGATTGGTGATGGGATATATCATGTTGTCAACAAGAAAAGTCAAATGGTTCAATGCAATCGCTGATGCAGGAGAGAGTTTGGTCTTGAAGAAGAAGAAGAGAAGACACGTATATATAGGGAAATGACATTAGATTATAAAAATATTTATGAGGCAGGTAGAGGAGTTTGAGGGTCGTATATCAGTTCTGAATTATGATGTTTGTGTTTTGTATCTTTGAATTATTGTTGTATGTAATATTAGTGTGTTGTTAATAATAATATATTTTACTTGGTCATTGGGTGATTGTGTATTAATGTTGTTGACCTTCATGGTAATTCAATCACTTTTTGTTATTTTGTTAATTATACAACCATTTTGGATTTGCATAACAGTTTTCATGTCATGTGTTGACGCGAATGTTTCATCAGAACAATGCCTAATAATGTAAAATTTTTGGGGCAGCCGTTTTCGTAGCATGATGTTCATATGGAAAGGCAACACACATTTGCTTATTTTTATACTATAAAGCTTATTTTATAATTTCAATGTTGGCAATGGGATCCCAGATCTGAGTACTAGTGTTTGTACATTACTGATAGCGCTTTGCTTTTGGCAAAACAATATGCTTCTCATTAGTATGAAGTATGAACTGTAAGTTGCATGCTTGACAAGAAGTTGCAGTAGAAATGAATTTGTGTTGATGAAAGCATGATTAATAATAGCGGTATTATATCAAATTTGACCACACAGTGTGTTCTGCATATTAGTAAAGCAGCAAATTAGATGTTTGTGACTGCTCATTCGTTGTTGCGGTGAAAGTGGTGAATCACAAAGACAGAAGATTAATCCTAAAATGATGAGATAACCAAAAATCTGAAGCATGATCAAAAGATTCATACAAGTACCAAACCAAGTTAATAGCAAAAACATTCAAAAAATTTAGCAACGTGATAGTAAAGCTTTTCAAAAGCTCAAACTGCATAATCATAGCTCACTAGCAGCTCAATCAAACAAACTAAAACTGAAGTCATCATCAGATTCATCAGCAGGCTCGTCGTTCTTCTCTTCAGCTGGGGCAGCATCAGCAGCAGCCGGAGCAGCTGCAGCGGAAGCAGCTACAGCAAACCTGGTGGGATCCTGCAATATAAATTGACGTGTTAATCAAGAGTAGAAATTCAAAATATTGACAGAAAGAAAAATATTTTTTTTTTCAGGATTTCCAGACAATACCTCAAGGTATTCCTTCACCCTATCTGCCAATGGGAAAGAGTAACCAGTCCCAACAGCAACAGCAAGAATGTTCTTGTAGCCATTGATGAGCATGTGAGGAGCAGCTGCGATGGTTGGATAATGAATAGCCAACGCTAAAGAAGTAAGCATGGATACTCCCATAGCAAACTTGTCAAGAAGGTCATCCTCAGTAAGATCAAGCACTGCTGGGCTAAAAACAGAACCATTATCATACACAGAATTAACCACAAGACCATAAGAGAATGGCCTAATCCCAAGCTTTGCAAGCAGAGCAGCCTCAGAAGAACCCACTTTGTCTCCCTTCTTAATCAGCTCAACAGGGGTGATGATTTCAACTGTTCCCTTGTTGATCTTGGTGGGAATGTTTAGCACCTAAAGCATCAATATGTTCAAAGTCAGAACAAAAACGAAAGATAATGTAAAAATGCGTAATGGTTAAATGAGATGTGTGATGTTGGAATGTACAAACCTGGAAGAAAGAGGTCTGAGATGGGTCAAGACCAGTGTTGCCTGGAGGAACAACCACATCCACTGGAGCAACCAGTCCCACACGAGCAGGAGCTCCAACCTGACAAAAAGAATGTAGAATATCAAATTTATATTGCAGAATAACTACTTGCAAGTTGCAATGCAATCAGCATAAAAAAGCCTAAACAACTAAAGACCAAAGTGACAGAAAGGCAGTAAAAGTTTATGTGTAACATAACCAGACAGAGAGCATATAAAACAGAAGTCTTAAACGAGCAACTAAAATCTGAAAAACTTGCAGTTCTCAGAATCAACAAAAATGCTTCACTCGTCCTCACAGCAATGTACGGCAGTTAAGGCACTAGATCAGATCATTTAAACAACTAAAAACATATTAACAGCTAGACGTGGTTTAACAATGCTTTACAGCCAAATCACATAAGCATCAAAGTTATAGGCATAAGTGTAGTGCACCTAGTCTGTAGGACAACTGAACTTATGGGCTTGACGTTTAGCTATACTAACACAGCATGAAATGATAATAAGAACACTGGCATTTCTTAAAGGCCAACTACATACATAAACTACAACATCAAAATTAACTAAAAATAAGAACGGTATAAAAACTACATAGCATAGAGTTTTAGGAACAAACTATAAGAAAAACAGTTAACAGAGTATCTAGGACGACGCCAGTAAAATCAATATCAATTTCCATAAACCAATGTTCATCTAGTGGTACAACTGAACCATCAATAAAATCAATCAAATTACAACATGTGTCATAATAAAAAATTACTAACAAACCCAAATAAAGTTAACAGCTTCCCCTAATACTACAAGCAGCAACATAATTCATACATACAATAACTTAATTAACATAACCAACAAAAGGCCGGGGGTCCCTTTCTACCTTTGGTAGAACCGGAAGCAGCCACTCTACCTTAGGTAGGGGTAAGGCTGTCTACGTCTCAACCTCCCCCATACACCGTCTTCGACGGTATTGGGACCCATAACCCGTGGAAGACGGTATTGGGAGTTACTTTACTTTACTTTAATATGTACATCATTATCAAACACCCACTAACGAATGTATTGTAATTCGTAATACTCACCATATACTTAAGCCAATATTCATCAAAATTATCGTATCAACTATTAACACAGCTAAACTAGATTTTCTAAAAGCACATTAACACACGAAAATTCGTAGCAACTCACATAAGTCAATATTCAACAAAACAATAGCTGAATCACAATTACACTTGAACCAAGGGCGGAGCCAGAAATTTTTGGTCGAGTGGGCACAATTTGATAAATTTTAGAAACTACACTATAAATTGGTACTTAGGGGGGCAAATTACGAAAAAAGCCAAATATTTTCCAAAAAAGCCAAATAAATTGGTACTGTATAACTTAAACAATAAAGGTATAAAGCCTAAAGAACATTGAATCATAGGAATAAACTAGAGCAAAAACTACACAGTTAACAAAATATTCTAAAAGAACACAATCATATCAATTTACATAAACCAATGTTCATCTAATCCACAGCTAAGTCAACAATACTAAGGGGGTGTTTGGGTTAGCTTATTTAGCCGACAGATGAACTCAACGTTTATAACAACTTCAACTAATACTAAGGGGGTGTTTGGGTTAGCTTATTTAGCCGACTTATGGGCTTATTTGAATCCGGAAAAGGCGATAAGCTCTCTCTTTCGAGCTTATAATATTATCTTCTTCAGGTTATTGGCCTAAGCCAATAAGCTCAAGTTAATAAGCTTTAAAGAGTGGGCTTATGAGTTTTTTCCGTATTCAAATAAGCCAATAAGCTAGAGAAATAAGCTAATCCAAACACCCCCTAAATGAAACACATAACCATATCATACATATAATAACTTAAATAACATAATAATAAATATACACAACTAACAGAATTATCGAATTGCAAACAACACATAAAAAATTATAATAATGTCACCTTATACTTAGCAACTTCCTCGCGAACTTCCTTCAAAAATCACCCTTAGTAAAAATCAACCCAACATTACCCTACATTAAATAAAAAAACACAAAACCAAACTCAAAAGTCAAAACACTACATAAAATAACATCGCATAAAACATAAACACAACAACTATGTGATTACACTTACAACAAGCAAAGGAATGAGATTAAGAATAGCCACATTCCCAGTTTTGTCACTATGAATCCTAACAGAGCGTTTCATCATAGTATTCTTCCCCATCAAAATAACAGAATCACCACCTCGTAAACCTTGTCTTATGTTCTGCAACTGATTTGACCCCACATTATCAGCAGCCACAACTAGCACTTGACTATATTCATCTAACAGCTGACAAAGCTTAACATCATAAGCTACTTTCTTATCAGCTTTTGATACTTTCACCACCATTTTGTTTGTTTGTTTGTTAGTGTGTGTTTGTATTATCTACAAGTGAATGTAAACGGAGGGCCGAGATATATACAGCCGGACGGTGGTTATGCCGTCCCTTTGGGCTCAAGTTTCCGGTGGAAACGTGGGGTTTTGTGATCAAGAGTTGGGGTTTTAAAGAATGTGAATATGTAAAACCCTAGTGGGCTTTGGGCTAAGTTTTACATAATGGGCTGGTGTGTGGGATTGTGTTACGTGATCTTTTTATTTTGACTTAGACACTCACTGACTCACTGTACAATCATATAAAGCATATTGTAAATAATATATAATTATATAATGCACACAGTTGAGTGACTCAATCAAATAGATTAGTGTGCCAATCAATTCTCTTTTGGCATGGTACGTGTTAGCTTTAAAGTTTTGTTATAGTCGGGAATCGCAATAGCATTTAAATACAAGGACTAGTTTAGACATTAGTACTAAGTTAGACTTGTAAAGTTGTAATAAATACCTTCCTAGTCAACACTAGAAAGGTTGGGATTCTCATTGTAACACTTGAGGTGTGTGTTTTCTTTACTTCTCTCTCTAGAAAACATACACACCTCGACATCCAATAAACCGATAATACCATGTTTAATCTTTATCACGAGTTTCCCCGACCTCCAGACCGTGGATCTTGGTTTTTACAATTGGTATCAGAGCTAACCAGGTGGCTAACGAGGTGTATTTTAGGTAAAAATGTGATTTATGGTGTGTTCTATCTCGTTACTGTTCATCAGTAGAGTTTTTGGGTTTCTTTGTGTTCGATTTGTGTTCATAAGTACCCATCAGTTGCGTTTTTGTCTTTTAAAAACGTGAACTGCTGTGTTTCTTGGAATCGTTCTCAAAGATTAAGGTTAAAGGTTGTGTTTGTTTGTGATTTAACGAGTTGGGCTGTGAAAGTTTGCTACTTTATCACTCGAATCTTGGGTTTTAAAAGTTAGATTTTTGTTGTTCTAAGTGATTTAGATCGACAATAATTCAAGAACATAGGCCAAGATTTGTTTTTGGAAATTATTGTACTTTGTTGCTTGTGTATAATTCTTTTCAAGAACTATTAAAGAGTTGGTAAAAGTGGTTGGATATGACAAGCATGGCTGCGTCAGTGGGCAAGTGAAAAAAGGACAAGAGTGGTTGAGCTGCCCTTTTATCGAAATTCAGAGGAAGCAGCCACTTATCGCAATTCAGAAAAATATCGCAATCTTGTATAAGATTTGCGATAAGAGCTTTTATCGAAAATCAAATTTTGACAATTTTATCGAAAATCAAATTTCGACAATTTTATCGAAAATCAAATTTCGACAATTTTATCGAAATTCATTTTCGACAAATTTATCGAAATTCAATTTCGACAAATCTATCGCAATTTCCCTTTGTCACATTTTATCGCAAATCAAACCAGTTCCATCCGACAACCTTATCGCAATTGTGTCCGAGAACTCTATCGCAATTATATATCGAACATCTTATCGCAATTGCAAAAAAAAAAAAAAAAAAAAAAAAAAAAAAAAAAAAAAAAAGAGTAAAATTTAATTCGGAGGAGTGACTTAACAGTCAATTTTTACGCGAGATTCAAATTCTGGTACAAGAGTGAAAATTTTGGCCCAAAATTCAAATTTTTTGGCCAAAATTCGAATTTTTCGGGGAATTTTCGGCGTAAAAATTTCTTAAACTCAAATTTTTCCAGCATCATTAGAATGTCATTTTATGGCATTTTTCACACCAAAATCACACATGAAATTATCGGGTTGCACCTTCAAAATCACCACGTATAGCCAAAAAGATCCTGATCAAGATTCACAATCAAATGACAATGGCTAAATATTGATTGTTGATTGTTATCAACTGTGACTACAAGGATGATGATTCATTATTACTTATTTAAAGTTGAAGTGGAATATCTCGGGTACGTGTACTTAGTATCTTGAAGATATCGGGGTTGGTTGGATGCATGATTCTTCGAGATCCTTGCTCGATCTTAAACGGCTCACAGAGCATTCGATGATTAAGTCTTGGGTTATCTAGTTTTCATAGGTCAAGGGGTGGATGGACGAAGACCTAGTTAACTATCACTTAAAGGAGATACGTTGTAGTACTCAGTGTCACACAAAGATGTGGATAATTCAAGATGAGTTCATATACAGTTAAGGAAGGTTGGATGGGTATATGAAACGACCTATGCTTTAAGGAGTTACGTTGTAGTGCTCAGTATAGGTACTTAGTCATACAACAGTGCAAGTTTAAGTCACAAGTTTGGATATTTTACTTCAGTCTCAAGTTCGTCATAGTGGGTTTTCTCCATCAGTAGTCACTACATGAAGCCGTTGTTTTTGATAAAGGAGGTTGATAAAGATTTAGACAATTTCAAATGGTATTATTAGTAGATTGGGTATATCGACATCTTCTCACGGGCTGATATGATTCCTGATATAGGGCTTCCAGTTTGTATTTCACGTACACATCAGTATGTTGATTCCGATAAATCGTAACCAGCAGGAGAAAGAAATGTACGGGCTGATCTCTCATGGGAAAAGAAACTGGGATGCATTTCAAGTCTTACGAGTTGCTGGTGGTTTTTGATCGAGAAAAGATGGTTACAAAAAGGTTGCGACTTCAATCCTCATCATAAAAGCGGTTTTTATCGAATTGTGATAATAATGGTACTTCATCGACTTGAAAAAGGGGTTTTCGCAATTGAAGTGTTTCGGAATTGTTTCTCGGACAAAGACTATCGCATTTGGTAAGATGAAGATGTTGATACTATATTCCCCCGAACAAATTCAGGGCACTTAAGGCACTCATAAGAAAGGTTGTCAGTTTGGGGGAGAGCACTAATTAGGGGAGAGCACTCAGGGCACTCTGAATTGATCCCTAATTAGATTTGCTCACATGGTTCGTCTGCAAGTAAAGAAATGGCAGCTGAGAAGATTCTGCAAGCTGAACGAAGTAATGAAGTTTGAAGATCATTCTCATGTTTTGTATTGAATTTTACTTGTAGGGAACATTGTAAGCAATTCCCGTATAACATCACTTTGGGGAGAGATTGTTAGCTTTAAAGTTTTGTTATAGTCGGGAATTGCAATAGCATTTAAATACAAGGACTAGTTTAGGCATTAGTACTAAGTTAGACTTGTAAAGTTGTAATAAATACCTTCCTAGTCAACACTAGGAAGGTTGGGATTCTCATTGTAACACTTGAGGTGTGTGTGTTTTCTTTACTTCTCTCTCTAGAAAACATACACACCTCGACATCCAATAAACCGATAATACCATGTTTAATCTTTATCACGATTTTCCCCGACCTCCAGATCATGGATCTTGGTTTTTACAGTACGTGATCAGTGACAAGAAAAACTTAAAATGAGAATGATGAGAAATTAATTTGAGACATCTCTATTCATTTAGTTTCGAAAGTGGATTTAAAGTGAAACCGGTACAAAATATTACTAGCAACACATTTGACAACCAGAAAACGAAAAATACAGAGAATTCAACTAATTTGATGACATGCATCTATATGTCTATATGCATCTAAATTTAAGTTAGAAAATATATTAGGATGCATCTAAATGAATAGAGATGCATATATATCAAGTCGTTGCATCTTTAACGTGTAGTTATAATTAATTCTTATCATTCTCATTTTAAAGTTTTCTTCTCATTTGATCATGACTTATGTGATCAATTTGTGGTTTTTGGTTTATTGAAAAGGATACTCGTTATTTATGTGTATGAAATGTATAACAATCACCAAATGGCTTGGGAAAGGTTTAGAGTTTAAACCTCATTAGATACGCGTTTTGAATGACTTGGGAAAAGGTCGGAAACAGTCACGAGGATACATCGGTCAGGCTCATACTTCTAAGTGGAAGACTTTGCCCTCTTCGAATAACCTAAACAACAAAAACTTTATCCGTTTATATGATAGGAAACTAAACGGGGAAAACCTTTTTATGTTTTATTCAATAGGAAATGTATATATATATATATATATATATATATATATATATATATATATATATATTATATATATATATATGTGTATTTTTTTTATTTTTTTTTTTTTGAAAGATAAATTTCATTCAACCCAAAAAACACCAAAGGCGGTCCTCAAAGCAAGGACCCCTGAGCAAGCGAGATTATATCAAGTTCATAGGATATTTACACCAACCATTCCAATGAATAATTTTTAATCTAGACCTATGACGAACCCAAAAGAAAGAAGACGACTTTACTGTTTCCACCACTTCAATAGCTCTCTGACATTTACCATTGAAAATTCTAGCATTCCGTTCATTCCATATACACCACATCGTAGTAAAAATGATACCCCGAATGAGTTGTTTGTCCTCTTTGGTCTTCGTATGATTATCCCCCAACATCAAGAGGTCCCTTACTTCAAAAGCCAAAATGGGGCTCAATCGACACCGATTCCTCACTCGATCCCAAACCTCCGAAGTGAACAAACATCCTGTGAAGAGATGGTTTGCCGTTTCCGGATCGGTGTTGCAGAGAGGACACAACAAGTCATCTAAATGAATCCCACGCTTATGCAGCTCCAATCTCGTAGGAAATCTATTAAGATCCGCTCGCCAAACCATAATTTTACACTTCAAAGGGGTCCAACCCACCCATTTCATTTTTGAAACTGGATATGTGTCATGTTTTAAAACCACAAAAGCACATAGCCAGATATTGTCTCATGTATAGGGTATAGTTGCAATAAGTTGCATGTTACTAACCACAAACAGTTAGCAAAAATTATTTTATATCAAACCATCTTTTTCAAAATGCAGTGGTTAAGTGGTAACCCACCTTAAATAGTATATTTACCATTGTCATGTATGTTCTAGAGCAATAAACATACAGCCTTGCTTTCATCATTTTCGTTTGTGTTGGTAGGTAGCCCTTTTAAGAGAGGTTGCAACCAAAGGACAATTTCCACTAAACGAAAACTCAATGTTCTCAACTTAACTTGTTATCCAAGGCTTTGTCTCGACAATGTTCTCAACTTAACCAAAGCACAGTTTCCATTAAATTTTTTTATTTGCACACTCTATGTACAGACTGTTAAAGCATGATGTCAATATTGTGCAAGTATTTAATGCGTGAATTAGAGTGTCTCAATCAATACTAAATGCGTGCAAATCAATTCCCAAATTAAAACTCTTAGTTCTCAAAGTTAGCTTGTTATCCAAGGCATTGTCACAATTAAAACTATTAAAGAAAATTCAATCAAACCCCAACTATGTAACACTCGATATGAGTTTTGAGTTTAGGATTATATTAGAGAGAGTTCGACTAATTACAACAAATGTTTTAACCAGTAGATGTTCATTAAGAATTTTAATCTTTACAAGTCGTTTTTAACTTTACTCTTGTTCATTTAGACCACCCGTAATGGGGCGCTGAACTTGCAAAAAACCCCACTTCCGCGCCCCATCCATGCCCACGAACCACTACCGACGGGCGCTGAACTCGCAAAAATCCGTTGGGGCGTCCAGCCTTCCACGCCCGCGCCCTTTCTTCCTTCAAAAAATCTAGCCGTTCAACGGCTATATGACCGTTTACTTTTTTTTTTTTTTTTTTTTTTTTTTTTTTTTTTTTTTTTTTTTTTTTTAATTCAATTAATTTTTATAACTTTTACCTATAAAACCCACTTTCCTCACTCCCTAACAAAGGCCGGAGGTCCTTTTCTACCTTTGGTAGAACCGGAAGCAGCCTCTCTACCTTAGGTAGGGGTAAGGCTGTCTACGTCTCAACGTCCCCCATACACCGTCTTTGACGGTATTGAGACCCATAACCCGTGAAAGATGGTATTGGGAGTTACTTTACTCTTTTTTACCTATAAAACCCACTTCAATCCTTCACTTTTTCTCACCATTCTCTCAATTTTTATACACTTTCTCTCAATTTTTATAAACTATCTCCCTCTTTTTATACAATAATTTTATCACCATGACTTCCAACCGTCCAACCCGCCCACAAAGTTACACCAACCCCGGTTACATTCGTCCTCGTCGTGTTAACGAGTTTTGCGAGGGTGCTTTTTCAAACCAAGAACTTCTCGATGTCATCTCGCATTTGCCACCGAACATGCAACCGCAAATGGGGTTTCAAAATTACAGTTACGGTAACCAAAATTACGGGTTCAACTCGTACACCCTACAAAACCCCTCGCAACAAATCGGTCAATTTTTCAACAGTTGCTACAACCGGAAAAAGAATGCCGTACCGAGCGGTGAGAGTTTGTTGGAATGGCCGTACCACGCCGCTTGCAAGGAGTACAAACAAGCCAAGCTTCAACCATTCCAACTCAAGGAGGTATGGGAGTACCTTCACACCCATCAAAAATGGCTAGATCAACCCCCTTTGGAAGTTCGTACAACGAGACCGTCGAAACGGTCCAAAAGTGAATCGTCATCCGCCCCCGAACACGATAGCCAATCATCCGATGCCCACACGTTCAACTCAAACGACGAGGTGGAAGAAGACGAAGTTGTCGTTCTCGAGAGGCCAAGGCCGCCGGGTAGGCGAAGTGCCAAAGGAAAAGGGGTTTCCTCGTCCTCGTCCGCCGCCCCCGACAACAACACGTTGAGCCAAATTGCGGCTCAACTTGCGAGGATAGGGGATGAGGCGGAGCGTCGTCGTGCGCTTAAAGAAAAAAAATACAACGACCTCTAAACGATTATCAAAAGGAAAGATTTGGCGCAATTGCAACGAAGTACCGAGGGGCTAGACCCCGAGGCACAAGAAATTAACGAACAACTCAACGAAGAAATTCGCCGAAAATATCGTGACGCTTATTTTTTTTATTTTTATGTAATATTTAGTTGTCTTTTTTTTTTTTTTTTAAATTATGTTTGTCGTTTTTTTTTTTTAATTATGTAATGATTTAGGTTTTATTTTAATGAAATTGTCTTTTTTTTATAGGACTAAGTCTGTAGATACGTAACATACTTTCTCAAAAGTACCGAAATACGTAATGTACTAAAGATATTACTTATATCGCTAAGATACTTTCAAATTTTGCACAATATACGCAATGTTGACCGTTTTGTTACCTGTTTGACCGGTTTGCAGGTTAAAACTTATAAAAACTGACATTATTGGTCCCTGTGGTTTGCGTCTATTTTCACCGGTCGTCCTTATACTTTTTTTTTCAGTTATAAAAGTTACAATAATGGTCCTTGTGGTTTGAGTTAACTTTCACCTTTAGTCCTTTGATTTTTTTTTCACTTTTTCGTCCGTGTTTACACGTGTAAAGTTCGTTTCGGCACGTTTTCATCCGTTTTTACACGTTTTCGTCCGTGTTTACACGTTTTTGTTCGTTTTTACACGTTTTCGTCTGTTTTAACATGTTTGTTCGTCGTTGTTTACACGTTTTCGTCGTTTTTACACGTTTTCGTCTGTTTTTACACGTTTTTCCGTCGTGTTTACACGTTTTCGTCCGTTTTACACGTTTTCGTCCGTTTTTACACGTTTTCGTCCGTGTTTACACGTTTTCGTCCGTTTTTACACGTTTTCGTCCGTTGTTTACACGTTTTCGTCCGTGTTTACACGTTTTCGTCCGTTTTTACACGTTTTCGTCCGTTCCGTTCGTGTTTTTACACGTTTTCGTCCGTTTTTACACGTTTTCGTCCTGTTTTTACACGTTTTCGTCCGTGTTTACACGTTTTCGTCCGTTTTTTTACACCTTTTCGTCCGTGTTTTTACACGTTTTCGTCTGTTTTACACGTTTTCGTCCGTTTTTAACACGTTTTCGTTGTTTTTACACGTTTTCGTCCGTGTTTACACGTTTTCGTCCGTTTTACACTTTTTCGTCCGTTTTTACACGTTTTCGTCCGTTTTACACGTTTTCGTCCGTTTTTACACGTTTTCGTCCGTTTTTACACTTTTCGTCCGTTTTTACACGTTCTCGTCCGTGTTTACACGTTTTTGTTCGTTTTTACACGTTTTCGTCTGTTTTTACATGTTTTCGTCCGTGTTTACACGTTTTCGTTCGTTTTTACACGTTTTCGTCCGTTTTTACACGTTTTCGTCTGTTTATACACGTTTTCGTCCGTGTTTACACGTTTTCGTCCGTGTTGACACGTTTTCGTCCGTTTTCACGTTTACGTCCGTTTTTACACGTTTTCGTCCGTTTTTACACGATTTTGTTCATTTTTACACGTTTTCGTTCGTGTCGACACGTTTTCGTCCATTTTACACGTTTTCGTATGTCCATTTTACACGTTTTCGTATGTTTTTACACGTTTTCGTATGTTTTTACACGTTTTTGTTCGTTTTTACATGTTTTTGTTCGTTTTTACACGGACGAAAACATGTAAAAAGAGACGAAAACGTGTAAAATAAAATGAACCGGAGTAAACGTGTAAAAACGGACGGGTAACGACGAAAACGTGTAAAAACGGACGAAAAGTGTAAACAACGGACGAAAACATGTAAAAAAAAAAAGAAAATGTGTAAAAACGAAAATGTAAAAACAAAGAAAACGTCTAAAACGGACGAAAACGTGTAAACACACGAAAACGTGTAAACGACGAAAGGTGAAAAAACGGACGAAAACGTGTAAAAACGGACGAAAACGTGTAAAAACAGACGAAAACGTGTAAAACGGACGAAAACATGTCAACACGGACGAGAACGTGTCAACACGGACGAAAAGGTGAAAAAACGGACGAAAACGTGTAAAAACGGACGAAAACGTGTAAACACGGACGAAAACGTGTAAACACGGACGAAAACGTGTAAAAACAGACGAAAACGTGTAAAAACGGACGAAAACGTGTAAACACGGACGAAAACGTGTAAAAACGGACGAAAACGTGTAAAAACGGACGAAAACGTGTAAACACGGATGAAAACGCGTAAAAACAGACGAAAACGTGTAAAAACGAACGAAAACGTGTAAACACGGACGAAAACATGTTAAAACAGACGAAAACGTGTAAAAACGAACAAAAACGTGTAAACACGGACGAAAACGTGTAAAAACGGACGAAAACGTGCCGAAACGAACTTTACACGTGTAAACACGGACGAAAAAGTGAAAAAAAATCAAAGGACTAAAGGTGAAAGTTAACTCAAACCACAAGGACCATTATTGTAACTTTTATAACTGAAAAAAAGTATAAGGACGACCGGTGAAAACAGACAATGTCAGTTTTTATAAATTTTAACTTGCAAACCGGTCAAACAGGTAACAAAACGGTCAACATTGCGTATATTGTGCAAAATTTGAAAGTATCTTAGCGATATAAGTAATATCTTTAGTACATTACGTATTTCGGTACTTTTGAGAAAGTATGTTACGTAACTACAGACTTAGTCCTTTTTTATATTATTTAGTTTTATTTATTAGTTTTAGTGATTAAAAAAAAAAAAAAAAAAAAAAAAAAAAAAAAAAAAAAAAAGCCACATGTCACACCATGCCCCATCTACCATTACACCACTTTTCTTTCCAAGCATGGCGCATGTCAAACCATGAACCATCCTTCTTACACTACCATTACACATGGTCTTAGCGTATGAGTTTAGTAACTAGTTTTAGGTGTATTATCTACACGACGAATGCTTTTTGATATGATGATCGATATTTTCTCTTTATGTTGTAATCGTGTACGCACACACAGACAGACAGAGGCACATGCACTTTGATGCATGATAACGAATAGTTGCCGAATTGGTGTCTTTTCCCCCATGTGTTTTAATAAGAGTTGGACTAAACACAATATCACCATTGTCTTCCACCCATGGTGCACACGGTTGGCATGTTGGCTCAAGGATTATAAGATTCAATCCTCTCTAGTCATAGTCACAACTCACTTACTAGTTGGTGGTATTGGTGACCCATATGATTCAACTAGGACCATAACCTACCCACACCTACTTCAATTCAATTCCTTGATAACTCATTAACCTTAAAGACTTTTCGATCATCGACAGTACTTAAGTCGTCAAAAAGTTGGTTACCATTTTCTACGTCGCGACATATGTAATATTAAAAAACCAGATTTATTTTGTCTTCTTTACTAGCTAATCATATGTCTTTATTGAAGCACGCTTAAACACTTTGGGTTGTAGGGTCGATAAAAGATTTATCTTTACTAACCAAACAAATGGAAATCGAAACCAAAAGGCAAGTTTTTTGCCTTTGCTTTTGTTAAAGTGAGAAATTGCTGCTGCTTTTAGTCAACATTTGGATGCCAAAATATTTCTTATGTTGTCAAATCGAAAACGTATTGACAACAAAGTCGTCTTCGTTTCCACTATCACTAAAAGTCGTTAATTTTTTCCACACTTCACTGTTTAAGGGACAGTGTGAATTGTGAAAGTGATTTTGAACCTATTCTTTAAAAATGCAACAAAACGTACCATACTATACCACAATAATTAACCATGTTGAATATGTTTGAGGTGATTTAAAGTTGGCATAATATAGAGATTCTGGATTTGAATCGTATCTCTAATTATTGATTGATATCATTTCTTTACGAGGAATATATGAAAGTTTTAAAAAAGGTCGAGTAATTCGATCAAGTGCTACCATGTCGATTGTCACATCCCATTATTCCCATTGCGAACAAAGTCAGATTAATTTTTCGCTATAGTGTTAGTGACGCTAATCATGACGATAATGATGTATCATAGGTACGACGTTTTTTGTTCATTTTCCTAAAAGACATTTTAGTTGAAAATACTCTCGGAAAACTTGTTATAAATAGGATTGGCTAAAGAAACTATTCGAGGTCATTTTCGCAAGTTCGGTAACAGTCATGTCTTGAGACCTTACTAATCCAGAGTTCCAGACTACATACATCTGTAAATTATTGTGGTTACTATTTTTCTTGCTGCTACTTTGGTATAGTAGATATTTTTGTTTGCTTTAAATTAATACTGTAAATCTTTTTCACATATAAAAAAGTAAGAAACGCAGCAAGTTTTGTCATATACTATAGGCTTAAGTGGCTTTAATAAGAGCGTTCCAGCTACAAGCCTACAAACGAGACTTTCTACATACTTTTTATGCGGCACAATCAATGTTTTCTCACGCGTAGTAACTAATACGTAGTAAATGAGACTAAAGTCATTAAACTTGGAGAAAAAGGTTCATAAAATTTGGGTATAACTCACTCTTTCGTAGTTGGATTCAGTTTCGACTCATTATTGTTGGAAAAAAACCAACAAACCTTGTAAGCTAACATGAAATATTAACTTAAAGTAATTAAACACATGATCTCAAACGTTACATTTGTATTAATTAACGAATGAGCAAGGAAAAATATACAGACTAACATCCCCTCACATTTTTTTTAAATAGAGATGAGGGGGTATCATCCCTATAAAATTATAATTCCATAGTATTTTTGTTTGTTTTGACTTTTGCGCACCCAATAGTCCTAGTTTAAATCTAACTTTAACTCTATTTAACTAAGTGCAATTAAATTTCTATATATAGACTAGTTACACTTTAGCACGCTGTTGGAACCTCGAACCATGGACAACCTTATTAACCAGATATTCTACTTAGTAAATATCCAAGTTAGCTTCTTTAGACCACCTTCACCTTCTTCCTTTCAGTAACATTACCTTCTCCACCCTCTTGACCAGGTACTCCGACTTTCATAATGCTAGCCGCCACCTTTACACAAAGGTATACATGCTCATTTACCAAGCAGTATGTGTTTGTCTTTCTTCAAGTTGTTTAACCTTCAACTTTCATTGAGCCACTACAACATCATTGTTACTATCTTGAATTACCTCAGTTTCACGATTTTTCTGAGCTTCCTGTAGTTCCTCCTCAAACCAAACACTTTGAACATGTACTCCATAGACTTTTGTTTTAACATAAGGACCAAGTTGCTTGAATCCAACTTGTTTTAAGCCTCCATGCTTTTGTACACTATTCTCATCGAGCTATTCAATATTTAACCTAGTATCCATACTAGCCATTCTTCTTTAACCTTACTACAAACCTTGTCAGGTAGCTTTTTAACCAACTTTATCAACAAGTCTCACAAGCTATGTGCTAAACCCGCTTTCTTGTAATAATTGATATACTAACCTTTAGAGAAACCTAAAGCTTCGATCTTTTCACCTCAAGTCTGCAACCTTGATATACCTTGTACTCCAAGTAATCATTTTTCTTGAATCCCAAGACAAAGCTAACCCTTACTTGTCTTCCAAGAACCACCAACACTTGAATTCCAAGAAATCCGCGGACACTTTCAAACTTCAATAATTCAAGATTCTAGATAATCAACTAAACCTCGAAGCCTTTTTACCATTTAATTTGATCACCTCTAGAACATCAAAAGTAACACCTTAAAGCCTAAAGATTCAACCTTGTACAAACCTTTTTAAAGCTTGAGCCTTGTCGAATTAAACCTTTGCAATACCAACCTCAATAAACACCAAGACTCTTGCAAAAATCTCGACAATCTTAAGCCGTCAAATCCCTGATCGAAATTTTGATTTAAATAGAACCTGCAGATTCTGGACGAGCAAATTCGACCACATGTATCTCTCTCTACATACCTCCAATTGAAGATCCCTACGGTGAGATTCTAGATCTATGTGTCTTTGACCTACGATTCAAATTACACAAAGATCCAACTGTTAACGAACCCGCAATGTCAAATCTCCCACTGCTACGCATAAACCTTTGAATCAAAAAGAGAACGTACTACTTGTTAGGATTGTACACCTTTGAGTCAACCTAGCTTCAAGAAACCAATGTCACCTTGGCTCTGATACCAATTTTTTGAGGAGAAAATGATGCGTGGTTTTGCGAATTAAAAAAAAAAAAAAAAAAAAAAAAAAAAAACACCACCAACAAACTTTGCAAGCTAGCACGGAATATTGACTCAAAAGTAACCACACATGTGAGCCTAAACATTACATTGTATTAGTTAACGAATGGGCAAGAGAGAATGTACAAACTAGCAACCCCCCCCCCCCCCCCCCATCCTTTTATAAAGAAAAGGGGAACAATCCTTATGAATTAGAATTTCAGAGTATCTTTATTTGCCTTGCACACCAAGCAATACTAGTTTAAGTCTAACCCTAACTCTATTTAACTAAATACAATTAAATCCCTATACACAGACTAGTTACACTTTAACCCACTAAGAATTGCAACTATAATAGAACAATTCATGTTACTACATGTTACTACTCGAGGTTAAGAGTTGAGATTTTATTCATATTAGTTCATAAGAAATGAATTATCCAACTATAATCAAATATTGGTTGTAAATACAGTCTTTTCTTCGGTTTACTAAAAATTAAGGGGAATTGCATATAATTTACTCTTCGTATATTTGCATATTTTATTAGAGATAATTAGTCGGCCCATGCTCGGTTTGTGGGCTTAGGGTACGTTAGGGTTTTATTTATGTCTTATGTAACCTCTATGTATTGTTGCTAAATAATACATTATACCTACGAGGAATTATGTAGTCTAACATGGTATTGGAATGGGGTCTGATCCTCAGACCTAGGTAGCTAAGTTGAGCCGCCTCCCCATAAGCCACCCCGTCAAACCCTATCATAGGGCTGAGCATCGAAGGTTCAAAACCGAATCGGACCGACAAAACCGACCGAACCGACAAAAACCGAGCCGACTCGACAGTCCGTCGGTTCGGTTTCAGTTTTTCATGATTTTTGGTTTCGGGTCGGTTTGGTTCGGCCCAAAACCGACAAAAAAACACACAAACACACATGAACCGGACCGAACCGACGGACCGGATGTTGGGTCTGTTAGTACCCATGCATCCTTAAAACAGGATTTGAATACAAATTAAGCTAAGTGTTAATTAAACCGAAAACATTCTAAGTCACTGAGTGAACAGTCACTCAGTGAGTTACCTTCAAGATGCTCAGGACGAGTCTAAGAAGAAAGATTCACCACAGAGTGAGGCGGAACTCCCTGAAGTGTTACTTGAGCCAAAGAAGAAGGTAATGGGTTCAGTGAGTGTTGGACTAGAACTCACTGAACCCCAGTCTCCTTAACAACAATAAGTTATTGAAGAACTGAAGACTGAAGGCGTGGACTGAAGAACCTGAAGCCTGAAAGAAAGGCGGGATTAGGCGGGAAGAGTTTGAAGAAGATAAGGAGTAGTCTTATCAGGGCTAACACAAACCTTACCTAAACACGACTTAAAGTCAAGGAGTGTCAGACCAACCACTCCTAAAGACTTTATAGCCCATTTTCCTATTGGTTCTTGGAAATGATAATTACTGTTGTAGTTGTCAGACACGCTTGCTTATTCTTTTTGTATTTTAATCATCTGTACTCTTTTCGTTTGTGTATAAATAGGATCAGATAGGAGAAAAGAACGTTACGTTTTTTGCACTAAAAGCTTAGACTTTCACAAAACCTCTTTTCTTCTACAAAGAGTAACCAATCCCTGAGATATAGCTCAGTAGGTCGATATTGTTACCACTTAAGCATAGCTTGAGTTTAGATAGGAGACACACCATACCTTGTCTATTCAATCCCAAGTGTTTGTTCCGCAAAACACTCGGGTAATAGATTCTTTGATTGATTTCTAATAAGAATTTAAACGTTGAAAAACTTTGTGATTTATATTTACGTTTTACTTATCAGTTATAATTAATCAAATACATTGTATCATTCATAAACATAATTAGATTAACTTTTTAGTTATCTCTAAGCGTGTTAAGGGAACAACAAGTGGTATCAGAGCCTCTGGTTTATAAAATCTTTTCAAAAACTAAGAGTGCTCAAGGTTTTTAAAACCAAGATCCTACTATGGCTGATATTAATGTGCCCCAGCTAGTCGATAAAAAGGGTTGAAGCTTTTCAGTTGTTGCCCCCAGACTTGAAGCTGGAAAATTTAGCAAGTGGAAAAAGCGAATGCTTTGCTACTTGACTGGTATGGAACCATACTACATCACTTGTGTCAAAGAAGGTCCTTATGTCCCAAAGACTACTGAGGGGCTAAACAAGCCTAAAGCACAGTGGACCATTGATGAGAGAAGGGTGGTCAATCAAGACCAACGCCTGAAAAGCATAATTATATCTTGTCTTCCTGACGATATAATGGAATCAGTCATCAACTGTTCAACAGCCAAGCAAACTTGGGATGACTTGATCAATAGCTTTGAAGGACCCTCAGATACCAAGGAAAACAGGATCATGGACCTGAAACTTGAGTACAATACTTTCAGGGCAAAGGACTCTGAAAGTCTCTCTCAGACATATACCAGATACAAGACCTTGATAAACGAATTATCAAATGATGGTGTAGTTTTGTCTAAGCATGAGACAAATGTTGGCTTTGTCAACAGTTTCCCTGAGAAGTGGCTAAACTTCTCACAGGGCCTCAGGAATGCTAATCACATTCAGACCCTTGAGCTCCTTGAGATCTATGGAAAGTTTGTCTATGAAGACAACTTAATCTCTAGGAGATACCCAGACTCAAAAGCTCTTGAGTCCAAAAAGGCCCTGACCTCCTCACCCATATCAACTGCCTTTTATTCTAATGGTGTTGTGCAGGATTTTCAAGAGGATTCTGAAGATGAGATTGATGAAAGAACTGGTGATGAGTACCTAAATGACCTAAACTTGGAATTCCAAGAAAGGGCACTCCTTGCTAATTCAAAATGTTTTATCAAAAGAAATCAATCCAACTTTTCAAAAGCTAAAGCAAATGAAACCACTGAGTGTTTCAAATGTGGTAAAAAGGGCCACTTTGCTAGAGACTGTTATTCAAAAACCATCTCAGAACCCTCTTATAAATTTTCTGGAAACAGTTCCTCAGGAACTAGCAAGTTTCAACCTAGAATGCTTCAGTCGACCCAACATTTCCAAAACAATAATGTTCAAAAGGGTCAAAAAGACTTTGAGGCTAAATATAGGCAAGCTAAGGCTAAACTTGCTCTTCTTGAATCTAATCCCTCTATGTCTCAGGCTGCTCAAACTTCCAAACCTGTTCAGACAAAGAATAAGGTCCTTGTAGCAGAAGCTTATGATTGGGATGAAGAAGAGGTCTCCTCAGAAGATGAGGAAATTTGAGTGAGTGCACTGATGGCACTTTCTGAAGGAGATCAGGTGGCTATTGGAAAAAGCCATGCAAAGAATGGAGAATGGGTGAACATAACCATGAAGAAGGTAAACATATTACTTTCTATGGATGATAACTCTGATTGGCAGTCCTATATGAATTATATTTGTGTAGATCTTAAGTTTGTAGAAGAACAAATGCTTAATTTGCTTTCAAAATATAACAATCTTGTGTTAGAATTGAATAAGTATAGAGATGAATTGCTTGTACTAAAACAAGCCATGTTAGAAAATATTACACTCCAAATTCAAAACGCAGAGATTTTGAAACAAAATCAAGCCCTTCAAAATAAACTTAACAAAGAAAAGGATGTCACTGAAAGCTGGACTAAAAAGAACCTCAAGGTTTTTGATACTGTGGGTTTAATTCCTAAGAAAACTATAGGAATTGACCAACTCACTGAAACCCCCAGTGAGAGTCACAGTTAAATGGCCTTTGTTCCAGCTAGCATATCTTTTGAGCAGGAAATGCAACCCAAGTCAAATGACTGGATTGTCAGAGACAACCCAGTCAGTAAGTTACCAAATTTTGAGACTGGAAAAATCTTGCTTCCTGAAAGTCAGGCTCTGAAAAATATGTTTGGACTCACTGACCAACCCAGTAGTACTGAGTCAGTCAATGAGTCTGAATCAGAATCATTCACACCACTCCCACCTCTGAATATCCTTCAGGGTGCTGCACCAAGCTCAGACCTCCCACCATTGGTCTACTCTCAGTATTCTCCAAAGGAGAATCCAGGAATGGGAAAAACCATCCTGAAAGGGCAAACCCCTGAAGTCTCAGTTCATTCTGATGACTCATCAACTTCAGTCCCTCCTGAATTAAAAACTGAAAGCCCTGATTCAAAAATTGATCAGTTGGCTGAGCTTGTCAGGAAGCTAAGTGAGAAGATTGAATCTTCTAAGAAACCTTCTCAATCCAAACTGAAGGAACCCAAATCAGCTTCCTCAAGCACCAAACCAAAACCCTCCAAACCCCTAAAAATGTGTGAGCTGTGTCACTATACCAATCATTTCACTGATGATTGTTATAGAATCCTTTACTGCATGATATGCAAAAAGGATGATCACAGGACCTCTGATCACCAATCATACACAGCCATACCAAAGATGGCAAACTTTAAAGCACAGGCTTTAAATTACCCTTCTGATTCTAAGCAGAAACAGAAACAAAAGGCCAAACCTTTTACACCTAGCCCTCACTATGGCTCAAATGTCCACCTTCCTAAGGAATGTCTAATGGACAACTGTTGTGCCATTTGTGGAGATCCCACTCATGACACCTCAGGACATGAGATGGTCATTCAGACTAGAAGAGGAATTCCCAAGACATCCTCACAGTCTACTGAGTCTACCTCTGCAAGCAAATGCAAATTCTGTGGTAGCTCAGTCCACTCTACCACTGACCATGAATCAATTGACACCATTAAGACTACCAAAGCCAAGCCCACCAAAAGGTTGTATCCTAGAAAGAACTAATTCAGTTTACCATTTGTGCAGAAACATACCAGGGAGCCTGTTTGGCATCTAGATAGTGGATGTTCAAGGAGCATGACTGGTGTGAAAGAATATCTACACAAATTTGTAGAAGAATCAGGACCCAAGGTGATATTTGCTGATAACTCATCATGTCTCACTGAAGGTTATGGTTTAGTAAACTGTAATGGTATAGTATTTACTAGGATTGCTTATGTAAATGGTCTTAAGTACAATTTGATCAGTGTCAGTCAACTATGTGATGCAAAGTACATAGTTCAGTTTGATGATAAGCAAGGAACCATCTTCAATGCCAATAAGGAAATTGTCCTTATTGCACCAAGAAGACAAGATGTTTATGTGTTAGACATGTCCAGTCTAACTCAGAATGGAACTTGTCTCTTTACTCAGGCCACTCAAACCCTCAACTGGCTTTGGCATTAGAGACTCACCCATCTGAACTTCAAAAACATAAACAATCTTGTGAAACAAAACAAGGTCCTTGGCTTACCATCACTTGTGTTTTCAAAGGATAAACCTTGCTCTGCCTGTGAAAAAGGCAAACATCAAAGAACAACCTTTAAAACCAAAACAAACTTTTCCATCAGGAACTGCCTTCATCTTCTCCATATGGATCTCTTTGGACCCATCAGTCCTAGATCCATTAACCATGAGAAGTATACTCTGGTCATTGTGGATGAATACTCAAGATACACTTGGGTTTACTTCCTGATCAAAAAGAGTCAGGAAGCTAAAACAATCATGTCCTTTGTCAGGAACATTGAAAATCAAAATGACATTAAAGTCAAACAGATTAGGACTGACAATGGGACAGAGTTCAGAAACCATGAACTTGAAAGTTTCTGTGATGAAAAATGAATTTACCAAAATTTTACCACTCCTTACACACCTGAACAAAATGGTGTTGCTGAAAGGAAGAATAGAGCACTCATTGAAGCTGCCAGGACAATGCTAAATGGATCAGTCCTTTCCAAACACTTTTGGACTGATGCAGTCAAAACTGCCTGTTATACACAAAACAGATCCATCATTGTCAAGAGACATAACAAAACCCCTTATGAGTTATTCAAGGGATGGATCCCTGACATCAGCTACTTTCATGTCTTTAGGTGTCCTGTGTTTATTCATAATCACAAGGTCCTGATCTCACTGGAAAACCAGTAAATCAAACTCTTTTTAGAGGAATGATAGGATCACTGATGTATCTACTTGCATCAAGGCCTGATATCCAATTCTCAGTCTGTTTGTGTGCCAGATATCAAGCTGACCCAAGAGAATCTCATCTCACAGCTGTGAAAAGGATACTCAGGTACCTGAAAGGTACTCCAAACCTTGGATTATACTATCCAAAATGTCCAGGCTTTGATCTCAAAGGATACTCAGACTCTGACTATGCTGGTTGCAACACGGATAGAAAAAGCACCTCAGGCTCCTGTCAAATCCTTGGTGGAAAATTAGTCTGTTGGAGTGCCAAGAAGCAACAATCAGTTGCCATGTCCTCAGCTGAAGCTGAATATGTTGCAGCAGCAAGTTGTTGTGCAAATGTATTATGGATGAAAAGTCAACTCAATGACTATGGAATCTAGTATAAGATGGTTCCCATCTTTTGTGATAACACAAGTGCAATTGCCATCTCAAACAATCATGTTCTTCATCAGAGAACAAAACACATTGATATCAAATATCACTTCATCAGGGACCATGTCATGAATGGTGACATTGAATTACACTTCATTCCTACTGAATATCAGCTAGCTGATATATTCACCAAACCATTGGATGAACTAACTTTCACAAGATTGAAAGCTGAATTAGGAATGCTGGATATTGAGAATCAGTCCACTGATTGAATCCATCCAACTGAGTGTAAATTCTAAAAACCCCAGGTCCCTGACAAAATGTGTTCCTCAGCGAAAAAAGTTCACTGAATCACCTTCCCTGAACCCCTCAGTGAATGAAATATCATTCAGGGCCCTCAAAATGACATTCAATGCTAACTTAAATGCTCTAAGTATCTAGTTAGTAAATGTCCGAGGTTGGTAACTGATTTCTTATTTAATATAAGAATATTTGTTCTTTTGCCATTCTGGCATGTACCTCATGGGCCCCCACTTTCCCACTTGGCATTTAATGCCTCTCCAATCACATAACAGATATGTGATGACTCAACCCTGCAAATTTTACTTTTTGTAGACGGCACAACTGTTCACCTCGACTGTTTCGCAAAACCAGGGAAAAGTGGAGTGGTGGCATTTAATGCGGATCTCAAACGTTTTATACAAAACGGTTTCCAAAAATTCTTTTGAGAAAATAAAACCGCTTAAATGCCTAAAATACCCTCATCTCCACTTCCCTATAAATACCCCCAAACAACAAAACACACACACGTTTTTAGAAAACCTTAAGCAAATTCTTGCCTTTTTTTTTTCTCTCAAAACAAAAAAAAAAAAAACAATTGTGTGTGTGTTCTTAGCCTTTAGAAACCCAGACCATTTTTCAACCCATACCTCCCAAACACAAATGGCTAGTTCTATGGCTATCACATACGCCCCAAATGTGGAATTCATAATGGAGGGCGTAGACATGACCAAAAATAACTTAGTAGAAAATTTTGCCTACCCCGAACAATTTTGGGCTTACAAGAATGTGGTTAAATACCTTCAAAACTGCTTTCTTGCTAAGGCGTTTACAATAACCCCCTCTGTCATATATCATGACTATCTGAGGGAATTCTGGTGTACTGTTGTGGCAACAAGCCCTGAGGACACCAAGGACTCAATAATCACTTTCTCAGTGATGAATGGGAGAAGGACCCTCTCCCTTGATTACCCTACCTTCATCAAAGCCACTGGCCTTGATTTCACTGAGAAATTTGAGCCCAACCCCACCGACCAAGAAGTTAAGGCAGAATTGCTTTTTCTAGGGCCACATGACCCCAAACAACCTGACGTTGCCCCAGGTTCATTATTGGCCAAGGCACCAATAATCAAGACTTGGTTTCCCCCAGCCTGGAGGATCCTGATGACCTTTGTCATTCAGGTCCTCGGAGGCAATAAATCCTCCACCGAGCAATTGAACTCATCACAACAATTGATGGTGTTCAGTCTCCTGGAGGGTAGAAAGATAGATATCGGAGGAATAATCTTCCGTGACCTCGTAGCCAAGCTCTCAGGAAAATCTAGGCAAAAACACTTGTCTTATCCTAGGTTCATTTCCTGCGCGCTTCAGGCATTACTAGGCTCTGATTATGTTAGGCCTGACGTTCAAGGATCAAAACCTGACGTCTTACATAAGGCCAACTATTCTAGAGACCTTACTGAGGTACAACCAGTACCCCTGACCGACTATATGCTGGTAGTTATTCAGGGGGAAAAGGCTATCTCACCCATTCCTTCTCCTACAAAGCAGGAGAAGAAGAAAAAGAAGGCAGGGACCAAGAAGGTGGTGAAACCCACACCACTCGCCCTTGGGTCTTCTACCTCAGAGCCAAAAGAAGGGCAAACGGCCAAGACCTCAGAGACACTGATGTAATATATTTTTAAGTCCAAAGAAATTGTAACGAATACAATTTCCCCGGGTTGTTCTCCCAACGAAGGTTTGACGGCGAATAAGTCGAATTGGTGTGTGAATATGTGAAGTGAATAAGTGAACGTGAAAGTTTATTTTGGTGTTGATTAAACTAAAATATGAAAAATTTAAAAGCAATCTACGATAACAAATAAAAGCACACAAAAAGAAATAGAATAACGCAAATCCCGGGCTATTCCCGAGACTTTTAAAACTAATAGTGAAGAAATAAACCTAAAATGCAAGCCTAAAAACTCAAGGGACTGAAAATGAAATTTATTAAAACTGATTTTATAAAAGAAAATTAAGAAAATAAAAGTTTTATAAAAGCCGAGGGACTAAAATTGTAAAAACTGAAACTGTTATAGAACTTATAAAAGACAGGGACTGATTTGTACTTTTCTGAAACTTATTTAATACTCAAAACATTTTCAAACAAAGACAAGGACTGAACTTGTAACAACTGAAACCTAGGGACTGTTGTGTAAAAACTGAAAGTAGAAAACGTTTTTCTCTAAAAAAAACAACCCAGGTTCGATTCCTGGCCTACTACAAATTATACAAACTATTTTTTTTTTTTTTTCTTCTTTCAAAATTCAAACACCAACTAACAAACACTACTTTAATGAAAAGAACAAGCTTAAATGAGCAATAATAAGCTGGAAAACAGCTCTAACTCAAAACAGTTGAGTTTTTACACTCTTCTTGAAAACAGTCCAATAAGCTCACAATAAGACTCAATTAAGCTAACCAAATAAGCTGAAAATTGAAAACCAAAAGCAGAAACTTATAATCAGCTAGCTTGACTAGCTTTTGCCCCAAAAATCTCACACTAAACTCGAATAAATTGCAAGAAAACTGCTAATGAACTAGAGCAAATGACTGAAAAACAGAGCAGACATCTAACAGACAAGAAACTTTGAGCTTAATTCTAGATAAGCTAATGAGTACCAAACTGAGATTTTCTTTTTGATCTAAATCTTCAAGCTGGTAAGCTACTTAGAACACTAATCCATACTAAATTCCAACCACTAATGATCAATCAAACAAGAGCATGAATCTAGCTAAGTACTCAGTATGTGCTGATGAAATAGAACAAGTTTGACTAATTATATGCTATTTAATGTTGACTAAAATGAATTTCAGCTACTCAAATCTATCCATCTACTTGTGTTTAAGCTAATTTGATGAATGTCTAACAAGCTTATACTAATTTTCTAACTAAATCATGCAAAAACAGTCCCCTAAGAACAGCAGATCACAGCAGACACCAAATTAACAAGCAACTTTGACTTTAATACAAGTTCCTACTGAATTAATGCTTGAATAAATCTAATATTACCCTAAGTGAGCTAAGTAAACTTTAGACACCACTTTTAATCTCCTAGAACTCAGTCAAACTCCATGATTCAAACATCAATTAACCCACTGATATCAAATCTATAAGAAGCAGCCATGAGTTTTAAACTTACAATCCAAACTACAACCTCATTTCATTATCAAATGCAATCAAAAACACAACAAAAACTCCAATATCAGACCTCAAATACTTAGATTCAAATCATGCATATATAATCCACTAAATGAAACAGTAACAAGTAACTTGCCAACAAAATTCAATCCAACCAAATGCAAAATAAGTAAACTACTATTATCAACCAATATTCAGACCATATAAGCAATAATAAGCCACAACTAACTAATAAAATCAAATCTAAACTATCTTAAGCTACTGCTGCAGAATTGAATAAAAAGTGAAAATTAGAACTCACAATGTAACATCCCCTCAGCTCAACAGAGGGGTCTCACTAAGCTGGCCTATCTTTAGATAGGCTCAAACACTTCCAATTTGCTGTTTGAACTATCAAATTAACCCATCATATCCACTGTAGCTCAAGTTTGACTTTCGTTGACTTTTATATGAAATTGAGATTTGTATCTATTATACACTACAATAAAACTCACCAAAAGCTAAGAAGCTAGGATGAGCTTATACAATACTGAAAAAAAAACTTGTTGCAAGCTGATTTAAGAATTTGAAAACATTTTTTTTTTTCTGATTTTTTTATATTTTATAAACTTGAATATAGAATTGAGTGATTAAAAGTTTTTAAAAGCTTAAGTGGCTTATGTGAAGCTTATTCTAACAGTAATTTGAGCTTAAGTAGAAACTAAGAACACAATTATAACAGTAATGCAAAGAGATTGAAGAGTATTTAAAGGAATTACACTAAATTCTTATTAATAAACTGAATTATTACAAAAGGAAATACAAATTTAACTATCTGAAAACATTTTAACAGAGCTTCGCTACCTATTTCCTACATACTCAAATGAAGAGACTGAGCCTCCTTTTATAGCCGAGGGAGAGAGGATGAGGGGTGAGGATGTCCACGCTGGTAATCCGTGTGAGTTGTGTTACTTGAGAGCCAATCCAAGCCGTACAATCCTATCCCAATCATTGCAAATGATCTCAGCCCTTAGATCAAGCTTCTATGAGGTGTTTCGCCCAATGAAATGATGCCACATCAGCCATCCGTGTGATTCTTTACTTCTGACACTCTCTGATCGTTCTAGAAGCCAAGTAATTGTACGGATTTGCCCTTACTCACGGTTAATTTGGCCGGATGAATATTAGGGTTCATGTGAATAGTAATTTCCTGGGTTGGGGTAATTTTGGGGGCGGGAGTGAGGTGTGAGGTTTGACTGGGTATTAGTTTAGTGATGACCGGGTTGGGGTAAATGTGGGTGGATCCGGGTTGTGTTAATGGGTAGAGAGGTTGGGCTGGGCTAGGATTATTTTAAGGTGGGTTGGGTTTGTGGTGTTTGTTGGTTTGGATTTTATTTAAATCCGAACACAAGGTGTAGTGATTTTAGGATTAGTATATGGGTGAAATAATAAGGACTATTTTTGTAACTTTAGATTTTTTCAGGGACTGAT
Source organism: Artemisia tridentata subsp. tridentata (assembly GCA_021014915.2). NCBI lineage: Eukaryota > Viridiplantae > Streptophyta > Magnoliopsida > Asterales > Asteraceae > Artemisia > Artemisia tridentata. The sequence continues at coordinate 343,136,305 of CP139503.1, read as the reverse complement.
CTTGCCATTCTTGTAAACTTAATCCAAGGGCTAGTCTTGACAAGCTTTGATAATTCATGGGTTGACTTTGACTTTTATGCATCCCGGCTTCGGCTTTGAACACTCTTCCAAATCTCGTGTTCGTTATTCCCGGTTTTTGCTTGATTTTTGTCCCTTTCTTCGATATCCGTGCCTGCACATGTAAAAACACAAAAACACAATATATTTGGCATTTTGGTCGGGTTTTTGGTCTATTTGGGTCCGGTTTTGGTCAAGAAAAGGTATGTGTTTAAGCACATACCAAATTCCCCCAGACTAAGCTATTGCAATGTCCTCATGCAATGTTATAAAAACACGTTTTTGAAACCGAAAATTTCCAATCTCTTTTTACTAACTTTGAGAAGTAGCAAAATTTTCAAAAGAGATCAAGAAATCTTAAGTTCTAAAAACTCCCCGATTTTCCTTTTATTTTATTTTTGTATTTTTCTTATTATCATGTGACGGCTTTGCTGACAATCATTATCTATCGATAATTTTTAGGGTCTTCGAGTAGGAAACACGACTCATAAAGAAGTGACTATACGGATAAAATTCGTCGTCCCTGATTTTTTACAAGTCCCCAAACTAAGCTTAAAAACGAAATCATTGTTATTTACAAGTTAGATTGCCGACACTACTCATAAAAGCTAAATGTGGACTACTTGTTCCCAAATTCCTATTTTCCTCTATTAATTTTATTTTTGGTGAGAAATGAATTTCTTCAAATTCTCATTTCGATAATTTTTAGACCGATAAAGATACCTAGTTTAGACGCTAAGTAGTTTCTAAACCTTCCCTCGAAAACCGTTGTATACAAAAATGAGGTCCACATCAAGGTCTCTGATTTAACACGATTTTGAGGATATCCCTTTTATTTGCGACCGAAACAACTCATCTACGAGTCCAGAGACGGAAGCCTTTATTAGGACACCCCCGGAGTCGAAGTTTGGCATTTTTAACATTATTAAGAACATTAACGTATTTAGTCCTTGGCCCTTTATAACAATCACAACATCGGCTGCGAACCGGCAAGATGTGATAGTCTATTATGACCTTGAAATTTTTCCTCTGCCTTTATTAGAAGTCTACAACATCGGCTGCGAACCGGCAAGATGCAGAAAACTTTTTATGGCTTTGGATTATTATTATTATTCGTTATTCATTAATTAATTATTTGCCAATCCCCAAGTCCTACGGCTTTTATAACAATCCCAACATCGGTTGCGAGCCGGCAAGATGGAATAGTCTATTACACCGTAACACTGGCAGTACCTTGATGTGTACCCAACTTTCATAAGCAAGAATTCTCTAAGGAAGAAATAAAAACAAATTACCGCCAAAACCAAAATATCTTTAATTATTCCTAGATTTCGATTTTTAAGGTGAAACAAGCCTATGGGAACAAAACGCCACAAATAACTTCGATGAGCTCTAAAGAGAACCAACTACTCCACGTTTAGCAATCTAACTTATAAACAACTCTATCATTTCTCGTTCTTCGCAAATTTAAAATCTTAAATAATAAGATCCGCGAATGTTTAGCCAAATAATCAAGCCATGCATATATAAAGTCAAATACAGGAACTTGCAAATTCTTAAAAAGAATTCGCATTTTCTAGCTCCTTGTGTAAAAGACTAGCACGAGCTTATAGATTATGAAAGGTTAAGGGGACAAGCTAGGGCTCAACACGCCCGGTCAAGTCAGAATTTTATTCCTACTCTCACCAGCGGAAAGTCAACAAAAATGTCAAAATTTATTATATTTTTGCAAGAATTTTTAAAATTTTTCTCATTTTTTTGGATTTTTTCAATATTTGAGGAAAAACGGGGTTGCATGAGAAAACGGCAAAAATGCAAGGCAAAAATCAAATCGCAAGATTACCCCCCCCAGACTAAAACGAGACATTGTCCTCAATGTCTTAAAGGTAAGGGTTCTCCTACATAAATCTAAGGCCGTTTATGAATTATGCCAAAAGATAGATGTAAAACGATAAGATTTTAGGATATCGGATGAGTAACGAATGATGAAACTCGAGTAGTGTGAAGGAAACTACGAGCACGAGAGTCTTCATCATCGGACATTCCTGGACACATCATAAGAAAAACCACGAAACACGAGATATGGAAGAGGAAGCCCTCCTCACTCACTTTATTAGAAAAGAGATAAGAAGATAGATGGATAAGCATGGGGTGCCTCCCACGAAGCGCTTGTTTTTGGTAACCGAGTCACATGAGCTTGACTCGACCCCGAATTTATTTGTCCTTGGGGGAGCAAGTGGAGAATCAACCCTGTAACGGACACCCGGCATGAAAAACGGAGATGCCGGGGTCAAAGACGGTATCCTCACTCCTAGCAGAGTGGAAAAATGGAGAAATGATGGGATAAGTGAAGAATGGGTGAAACACACGGATGACGAAAACAAAGTCAAATTCTGAATCACGGGTGGGTTGGGTGGGAAAAATATCAAGCACCGGAACATCATGTTCGGAAATCTCGTCCACCACTCCAAAAATATCCTCATCTACATCGGATTCAAAATCTACGTCCGGTGGTTTCGCGGGTGGACGAGAAGATGGTAAATCAAAGAGAAATGATTCATTCTCGTCATTCTCAATACCCGGTGGTATCGAGTCATCCGTAGCAAGAAATAGATCGTCCTCTAAAAGAGAGTCACGTGACGGATTATCAGAAATATTGCTCAAATTAAGTTCGGAATTGATCTCAAAGTCGAAATACTCATAATCCGGAAGAGAAATATCAGCATGAATAGTGGGACTGCCACTACTCTTCTCTTCAAATCGAAAAATTTCAAGCTCGGGTAAGAAATCACTATCCATATCGGGGATAGGACATGAAGAGGTGATCACGGCATCAGTAGACGGAGTCGGATTATTAAAAGCTTCGATCTTTGAAATAAGAAGATTGATTTTGGACAATTTGTCACGAAGTAAATCATCTTTGATCTCATCATCATCTAGGTCAAAATCCTTTATCTCCTCTAAGCTAATGAACTCATAATCGGAACGCGATTCCTCAACATCATCGATATCTCCACAAGAGTCTTCAATACTCGGAGTATACTCATTGTGAGAATCGGCATAACTTTCAACGTCATCATCCGTAGCGTGATCAAACGGCATCTCATCCATATCAACGGTTTCAAAAAGAGGGTTCGAATAAATAATGATATTTTCATTTGGAACATCCTCATCTGGAAGCGTATCATCATCTGACTCATCAAAAGCTTCACTGCTCATCGGAGGGAGGGAGGATAATGGTTCTTCATTCAATAACTCTTCAAGAAAACGAATATCTCCCTCCGAATCAAAAGTAGAGTCATCAACCATCGTCGAATCGGAATTATCATTAGCAAGAGAAGTATCGACCTCTTCCAAAACGGGGTCACTTCCCTCAACCGGTGTGAGGGAAGGATTGGAAGAGTCGGGGAGGATAGATTCAGAAGACGGAGTGGGATTGCCACTCGAAGAGTAATTGATGTCATGTTTACAATATAAAGCTATTACAACCCGCCTCTGCTCCTCAAATAACAATTCTTCCATGCTTTTTGTTCCATCATCTTCGACGGTTGAGGTAAAAAATGATGAAGAATTATAATAAGAATTAAACATGAGAGGGAGAAAGAGATAGAATTATACGGTTTAGAGGGTTAAAGAAAAAGAATCAAGTGGATGAGAGGAAAAGAATATTATTTTTGGATTTTAAAATTTTAGAATCATGGAAAATCATAAAGGAAAAAGGAAAATTAATTTTGAAGAGAAAATCTTTTTGGATTTTTATATATAAGGAAAAATTATTATCTTTTTGGTGATCGTTGATCAACCGTACTCGTTTCTTTCAAAACTACGCGCAGCGTGGCGGGAGAGAAGAATGGATCTCTCTTCAGTCTGCAATTTAATGTCAAGACTTCCTTAAACCCCGTAATTAGGTTGTAGCAAAGAAATAATCCGAGTAACGTTTAATTTCACGATCTTTTTTGTTGTTTATTCGGAATGGTTTACAACGCCCTCTCGAGAGCGAGGATTTATTATTAACGGTGAAAACACTTTAGGAAAAGTGTTTTTTTATTTATTTATTTTCTTTTTGTATTTTTTTTTTAATTTTATAAAAACGAGAAACTTCCGAGGAAGGATCTTCAAATCACAAAAACAACGGACGAAATCGACGCACTCGTTTCAAGCCTTCCCCGGCAGCGGCGCCATTTAATTGATGTAATATATTTTTAAGTCCAAAGAAATTGTAACGAATACAATTTCCCCGGGTCGTTCTCCCAACGAAGGTTTGACGGCGAATAAGTCGAATCGGTGTGTGAATATGTGAAGTGAATAAGTGAACGTGAAAGTTTATTTTGGTGTTGATTAAACTAAAATATGAAAAATTTAAAAGCAATCTACGATAACAAATAAAAGCACACAAAAAGAAATAGAATAACGCAAATCCCGGGCTATTCCCGAGACTTTTAAAACTAATAGTGAAGAAATAAACCTAAAATGCAAAGCTAAAAACTCAAGGGACTGAAAATGAAATTTATTAAAACTGATTTTATAAAAGAAAATTAAGAAAATAAAAGTTTTATAAAAGCCGAGGGACTAAAATTGTAAAAACTGAAACTGTTATAGAACTTATAAAAGACAGGGACTGATTTGTACTTTTCTGAAACTTATTTAATACTCAAAACATTTTCAAACAAAGACAAGGACTGAACTTGTAACAACTGAAACCTAGGGAATGTTGTGTAAAAACTGAAAGTAGAAAACGTTTTTCTCTAAAAAAAACAACCCAGGTTCGATTCCTGGCCTACTACAAATTATACAAACTATTTTTTTTTTTTTTTCTTCTTTCAAAATTCAAACACCAACTAACAAACACTACTTTAATGAAAAGAACAAGCTTAAATGAGCAATAATAAGCTGGAAAACAGCTCTAACTCAAAACAGTTGAGTTTTTACACTCTTCTTGAAAACAGTCCAATAAGCTCACAATAAGACTCAATTAAGCTAACCAAATAAGCTGAAAATTGAAAACCAAAAGCAGAAACTTATAATCAGCTAGCTTGACTAGCTTTTGCCCCAAAAATCTCACACTAAACTCGAATAAATTGCAAGAAAACTGCTAATGAACTAGAGCAAATGACTGAAAAACAGAGCAGACATCTAACAGACAAGAAACTTTGAGCTTAATTCTAGATAAGCTAATGAGTACCAAACTGAGATTTTCTTTTTGATCTAAATCTTCAAGCTGGTAAGCTACTTAGAACACTAATCCATACTAAATTCCAACCACTAATGATCAATCAAACAAGAGCATGAATCTAGCTAAGTACTCAGTATGTGCTGATGAAATAGAACAAGTTTGACTAATTATATGCTATTTAATGTTGACTAAAATGAATTTCAGCTACTCAAATCTATCCATCTACTTGTGTTTAAGCTAATTTGATGAATGTCTAACAAGCTTATACTAATTTTCTAACTAAATCATGCAAAAACAGTCCCCTAAGAACAGCAGATCACAGCAGACACCAAATTAACAAGCAACTTTGACTTTAATACAAGTTCCTACTGAATTAATGCTTGAATTAATCTAATATTACCCTAAGTGAGCTAAGTAAACTTTAGACACCACTTTTAATCTCCTAGAACTCAGTCAAACTCCATGATTCAAACATCAATTAACCCACTGATATCAAATCTATAAGAAGCAGCCATGAGTTTTAAACTTACAATCCAAACTACAACCTCATTTCATTATCAAATGCAATCAAAAACACAACAAAAACTCCAATATCAGACCTCAAATACTTAGATTCAAATCATGCATATATAATCCACTAAATGAAACAGTAACAAGTAACTTGCCAACAAAATTCAATCCAACCAAATGCAAAATAAGTAAACTACTACTATCAACCAATATTCAGACCATATAAGCAATAATAAGCCACAACTAACTAATAAAATCAAATCTAAACTATCTTAAGCTACTGCTGCAGAATTGAATAAAAAGTGAAAATTAGAACTCACAATGTAACATCCCCTCAGCTCAACAGAGGGGTCTCACTAAGCTGGCCTATCTTTAGATAGGCTCAAACACTTCCAATTTGCTGTTTGAACTATCAAATTAACCCATCATATCCACTGTAGCTCCAGTTTGACTTTCGTTGACTTTTATATGAAATTGAGATTTGTATCTATTATACACTACAATAAAACTCACCAAAAGCTAAGAAGCTAGGATGAGCTTATACAATACTGAAAAAAACTTGTTGCAAGCTGATTTAAGAATTTGAAAACATTTTTTTTTTCTGATTTTTTTATATTTTATAAACTTGAATATAGAATTGAGTGATTAAAAGTTTTTAAAAGCTTAAGTGGCTTATGTGAAGCTTATTCTAACAGTAATTTGAGCTTAAGTAGAAACTAAGAACACAATTATAACAGTAATGCAAAGAGATTGAAGAGTATTTAAAGGAATTACACTAAATTCTTATTAATAAACTGAATTATTACAAAAGGAAATACAAATTTAACTATCTGAAAACATTTTAACAGAGCTTCGCTACCTATTTCCTACATACTCAAATGAAGAGACTGAGCCTCCTTTTATAGCCGAGGGAGAGAGGATGAGGGGTGAGGATGTCCACGCTGGTAATCCGTGTGAGTTGTGTTACTTGAGAGCCAATCCAAGCCGTACAATCCTATCCCAATCATTGCAAATGATCTCAGCCCTTAGATCAAGCTTCTATGAGGTGTTTCGCCCAATGAAATGATGCCACATCAGCCATCCGTGTGCTTCTTTACTTCTGACACTCTCTGATCGTTCTAGAAGCCAAGTAATTGTACGGATTTGCCCTTACTCACGGTTAATTTGGCCGGATGAATATTAGGGTTCATGTGAATAGTAATTTCCTGGGTTGGGGTAATTTTGGGGGCGGGAGTGAGGTGTGAGGTTTGACTGGGTATTAGTTTAGTGATGACCGGGTTGGGGTAAATGTGGGTGGATCCGGGTTGTGTTAATGGGTAGAGAGGTTGGGCTGGGCTAGGATTATTTTAAGGTGGGTTGGGTTTGTGGTGTTTGTTGGTTTGGATTTTATTTAAATCCGAACACAAGGTGTAGTGATTTTAGGATTAGTATATGGGTGAAATAATAAGGACTATTTTTGTAACTTTAGATTTTTTCAGGGACTGATCTTGCCATTCTTGTAAACTTAATCCAAGGGCTAGTCTTGACAAGCTTTGATAATTCATGGGTTGACTTTGACTTTTATGCATCCCGGCTTCGGCTTTGAACACTCTTCCAAATCTCGTGCTCGTTATTCCCGGTTTTTGCTTGATTTTTGTCCCTTTCTTCGATATCCGTGCCTGCACATGTAAAAACACAAAAACACAATATATTTGGCATTTTGGTCGGGTTTTTGGTCTATTTGGGTCCGGTTTTGGTCAAGAAAAGGTATGTGTTTAAGCACATACCAGACACCCATCATTGAGACCCTCTTGACCTTAAAACAAACGCCAACGGTGGGTACTGAGAAATCATCCTCAGTGTCCTCGGGCAAAACCCTTCCTCATGGTTCTACTGACATACACATGTCAGTGGAATCAGGAACCTTCACCCTCTCACATCCTGATGAAGGCACTGATAAATCACAATCTGTGCCTGAGGGGGTAAAGGGTCCTGAATCCTCGGTAGGGCAGCACTACTCTACTGAGAAAGGGACCCACACCCAATCACATCCTGCTTACGGCCCTGAGAAATCACACTCAGGGTCTCAGGGAGTCAAGGACCCTAAATCCCCAAAAGGGCAGTACAACCCTGATGGGAAGGAGGTCCACCAACAATCACAATCTGTGCCTAGTGATAGTACTGGAGAACACCCACCAGTCCTTGAAGGCGCACATGAGGACAAAGAGTCAGGGGGCATGCAACCAACCACTGATATGGAACCACAACCCCCTCACGGCGGATCCCATCTCTCGGGAACTGACTCCAAGAGCCAGGCTGAGAAAACCCACTCAGTTATTTTGGCGGGGTCAGGACCTGGCCAAAACCAAGGCAAGTCTTCTAATGAAGAGGACCTGGCTAACCAAATTTTGCAGATTCAGTCTATCGCAGACTTTCAGGCTGTTCTCTTTTCTGATGATGAGCTTAGCAATGACAGTGAGGAAGAAATTTTTGAGGCAGGTGATGATATGGACACTGATGCTCAACCCACTGAACAACCGCACCAGTCTCCTCCACAACAGGTTGAAGAATCAGCATCTCAGGCTGATCATTCATCGGACTCTGAATTATCCTGCCCAGCCAACCTCAGGAAGTATGACAATATTCTTCCTCTCACTGAAAGACAATTAGTCAAGTTCTTGCAGAAAGCCAACAATGCTCTCTTTAATGGGCTCACTAAGAACTCTTTGATCAACATTGTGAAGCTGCAGTTCATTATGTCAACCTGAAGGAATTCGTTGAAGCTTATCATGATGATGTTAATGAGCAACAATCAGCGATCACCTTCTCATTGAAAACTCTTGATACCCATCTCCAAAGGTTCAACGCTACTCTTTCTAACATTACGAAGAGCGTTGCAACTATTCAAGAGTCAGTAAAAGATGACCCTGAGCTCACCAAGAAAATTCTTCAGGCTTCTGAGACCTATCAGCAACAGTTAGCCCAGTTCACTGAGCTTGTCAACATGCTGGCATCTTTTAACCTTCAGGGTCTCAGCTCTTCAGTGGACTCCATCAAATCTTCTCTGGTTCTTATGGAGGAAAATTTAGCAGCTTGGGCTAAGTCTTCGAACTCCTTGGCATGGAATCTTGGGCCTCGAATGACCGCTATAGAGGCTTCTCAGGCATCTCTTGAGGCCAAAGTGACCACTCTTCAGCAAGACACCTCAGACTTCAAAACCATGATGACTGATATCTATCAGGCTTTTAAAGGTCATGCTGCTCTCTCAACTTCAGTGAGCACTCCAACTCTTGCTCTCACAATGGCTCAAGAAACAGTTGAGGGGGAGAAAGTCACTGAAGCCCCTGAAGCTTCTTCCAGCCAACAACCTCCTTCTCACACTGAGGGGGAGTGTTGATACAAATAATGTTCTAAAAACGTTATTTATATCTTTCGATTACTTCACGTTTTGAGGATGAAAAAATGTGAAATCACATTACTTAAAATTAACGTAAACAAGTTTTTAATCAGAAGATCCCGTTTCTACGCAAATCACTCTAGAACAAATTTACAACTTGACAAATGATCAAAGAAGTGAATTTGTGTTTTAAGACTTCACATTTTAATGTGACAAAACATTTTTTTCAAAAATACTGATGAAGCGAAAAGTGTACCGCTTTTAGGGGGTCATTTAAGCCCTAAATCGTATTTATTTGATCAAATATTGCCCTAAATCGTTCCTTTTGTCATTTTAGGTACTTTGGAGAAGAAATCTGGAAAAGGAAGCATTTTGGACGTTTTTTGAGCATAAAAGTGAAGAAAACGACAAAGTCTCAAAATCGGCTGGAAAAGTACCTGTGACGGCGTCAAGCACCATTGTGACACCGTCAACCCCTGACGCGACAGAGAGGATTTTGGATGATTAAAAGGGGACGGCGTCAAGAAGGCCATCAAGAAACCCTAACCGCGGCGAGGTGACGGCGTCAGCTCTATAACGTGACGCCGTCAGATCTGATTTTCTATATATATTCTCATAATTTTTAGTCATTAGTGTGCAACTTTGTGAGGAGAAACCCTAAGACGATTTTTCTGCTACTTTTAAGGGTTTTATACCCTTAGATCTCCCATGTTCAATTGAAGATAAGTAATCAATTAATCATTCAATATGTCTATGTGTTGTTTGATTATATCTTGTTCTTGTCTTTTATTTAACATGATAGGCTAGATTTATCTTGTGTTTGCTTAGATCTAATGAAACCTAACTATTGATTATTGGTTGTTGGTGTGTTATTAATTGTATTGGATGATTGTTTATCGATGTTAGGCTTAAGAAAACTGGCTAACCTCCTATACGGTAACTTGCTTGAACGTCTTAAGAAACATGAACCAATGCGTACTAAGGTTTTTATGGTTGTATTTAATGCATGAGCGAATTCTAGTGATCCCATGTTAGGAGCTTCTTAGCCGGCTCGACATAGGAGTGAAGTAGGAGCTTATAGAGTTGGGGAAGTACGTACGCCACCCCACGATTGGTATTAAGGAATACACCCGTCATCCACGCAATTAATACACACTAATCAACCGGTAAAAGATAGTTAGGGAGTAAGGAAATCTAAGTAAACACATTTCTCTCCATATAAGTTCCACAACCTTTTTATTTTCAGTTATTTTATTTTATTTGCAATTGTAGTTATTTGGGTTAGTTGACTAGCAACTAATTCCGCCCACTCCTTCAAACCCGAGATTTTACTTGCTTTTATAAAAATATAAAAAAATACAAAAAGAATCTTCCCTCACCCTTAGACCTATTAAAGTAGTTTTTCAATCCTAACGACACTATTCCCCTAGAGAACGATCAATCCCCCGGTACTTGCCACTACACTATACTACATCGGTCAGGTACACTGCCTGGTGGGGATTGCAAGCCTGTTGAGATCCCTCGAGAGGTAAAACCTGTTGTAAGGTCGCAAAACCACGCATCAAGTTTTTGGCGCCGCTGCCGGGGAATAGTTATTGTTTAGGTTGAATTTTTATTTTATTAGGTCTACTCACTAGATTCCTTTCTAGTGAGATTTTTATTTTATTTTTCTAGGTTTTCTTTAGTCTATCTCTTTTTCTTTGTTTCTTTGTTCGTAACCATTACCATCCGACATCATGGAAGGTGGTAATATCCTCGATCCCAACAACCCACCGCCACAACAACACCCACCTCCTAGAGCCCGTACCTTAGGAGACTACTCCCGTCCTAGCCACCATGGCTATCGAAACACCATTGAGCTCACTCAAGGAGCCAATGTCACTCCCTTGCGATCCGACACCATCCGGTTGGTGCAAAGCGGATGCGCATTCCATGGACTTTGTTCCGAAGATCCTAATCAGTATCTCAAGGACTTTCTCAAAATCGTTGATTCCATAGACCTTGATGTTGCCACTCGAGAGACGACCCGACTGCGTCTCTTTCAATTCTCTCTGCGGGACCAAGCTAGTCAATGGCTAGAGCGTCTACCCGCAGGATCCATCACCTCTTGGGATGATCTCACCACTCGTTTCCTCGCTCAGTTTTTCCCACCAGGAAGAACTACCAAGCTAAGGAATGATATCTTGATGTTCCAACAACGTCAAGGCGAAACCCTCTACGAGGCATGGACTCGATTCAAGGACTTACTCCAAAAAGTCCCTCACCATGGCATAGAACTTTGGCTCCAAGTCCAAATCTTCTATGACCACATCAATCTCTCCACGAGGCAAACCATTGACCAATCGGCCGATGGTAAGCTACGTGATCTAAGTGCGGAACAATCATGGGCTCTCCTGGAAGATCTTGCTCTTTATGACAACGAAAGTTGGAATGATCCCCGTGATTTGAATAAAACGGTCAAGGCAATATCTTTGCCTTCGAACAATTCAAGCACTTCCGACCGTAGGATCATAGAACTTGAAGACCAATTCAAGTTTCTTATGAAATCCTACGAGGCTCCTAAACCTTCAAGCCAAGTGAACAAAATCACTTCTTCGTGTGAATTATGTAGTGGTCCCCACGACACTCGTGATTGCGTGGAACTCCCCGAACAAGCTTTTGCGGACTACGCATTCTCACATACCGACGGAGCAGGAGACAAGTGGTACACTTTCAAACACGAGCCAAACCCCTACGGTGATTCATACAACCCCTCATGGAAAAATCACCCAAACCTTAGGTGGAAACAAAACCAAAACGCACAACAAACCAATTCTTCCAACCCACCTAATCGTTTTCAATCAAGCGGTTCATCCTCGAACCGTACTTTCAACAACAATCCTTCCAACTATGGTAGTACCAATAACTTTGAAGGGTTGATGTCCAACTTCGTGACATCTCAAGAAGCTCGTTTAGCAAAGTTTGAAGCCAATTTCAAACAAAAACAAAGCGAGATGACCAATAAGATTGACACTTTGTTGAATGTTGATACATAATCTGGCGCGGACTGATTAGACGACTCTCCCTGGGCCGTTAGTCGTCTTCTCGAGCCCTGAGTAGACCTGTTCAACAAAGAGAACCCGTTAGGAGTGGACCCGAGGCCGTAGCCCTGGGATCCACCTCCGACGGTCAAGTTAGTATTGGTGCGATATAGGTTGATTAGGGTTAGGTTTAGAGTAACCTGTTGAAGATCCCCCTGAAGAAGGGGATTCCACCCCTATATTTATAGGGCATGGATTAGGGTTAGGCGTAGAGTGGGCCGCTGTTTGCCGGGCCTGGCCCACTTGTCGTGGGTCAGTCCAGACCATACGTCTACAAGCCCCCCAAGTTTAGTATGACATAGTGCGTGGCTATGTTATGCTAAACTTAAGTCCTGTTCGTGGCCGCGTAGGCCCAACCAACTATGACGGCGTGACCATAACGCGCAGCCCAAATGCGACAGTGCGCACTGGGTCTGTGGTGCAGTGCGTGATGACCATGTTGGCGCGTCCTTGTTGGCGCGAATTTGTAGGCGCGTCCTTGTTGGCGCGAATTTGTAGGCGCGTCCTTGTTGGCGCGAATTTGTAGGCGCGTCCTTGTTGGCGCGAATTGAGTAACATTGACATTGCGATTGTGATTGTCTCACAATGGTGAAGGTGGATTCCTGTATGCTGCGTCCTGGGTAAGGGCGTGCCTTTGTACCAGTAGCGGTGCAGCATGATGCGACAGAAGACGTGCTTCTGTGGCAGAGGTGCGCGCTGTGCGCGACAAGGTGCGCGCTGTGCGCGAACATTACATCCGTCTTTACAACCGACAGAGGACGTCTCCCCTGCGCGGAAGGTGGCGCGAATATTTAAATCCGTCTTTGTACCGGGCTTGCAATACCTCTTACGTACGATCTGCTTCCAAATATACCTGCGTGATGCGTACTCACACAGTGCGTATCCTGGTAGCCCCCCAAGTTTGATGGTGCTACTCGTGTAGGAGCATTAAACTTAGTTATTCAAATCCTGAAAAAAACTTAATGCAAATATTAAAAGTATATGCTGCGCATCGCAACATATAAAAGATAATGAAATAAAAAATTAGCGCATAGCATATATATAGCACGTAGCATGTAAAATTAACACATAAGAGAAGTAGTAGTGCGAATTACACCTATCGTGAGGTTTTACAAACTACATAAAAGAAGCAGCACGTAGCTAATCTGCGAACGCAGTGAGCTCATGATCGTTTTCTTTTTTATTATAATAAAAACAATGGCGCGGATGGATGTACCATGACCGCGACTAGTAGTTTCAATCGCACGTACAGACGCAGATGGATGTATCGTGACCGCATAGACTCTAACGTTTGTGGATGATCGCAGATGACCACGGCTTTTGTCCAGTGCGCTCATGGCGATTGACTAGCATCGTGGTGCCTGTACGTGACAGTGCGCTTATGGCGCCGATCTGCGAAGATGTCCGAACGCATGGCCTAACGCGGGTAGATTTATCGTGACTGCGTTGTTCGCGGCTAAAAGATAAAGTAGGTCCGATCGTGAATACTTAGTGCGTTATATATAAAATCGTGTTTACCAATTTAAAAAGATTTACATAAAATCTTTACCGATTTAAAAGAAACATGCAATAGGGTGTACGTGACACTAGCAGAAAAACAACAAATCGATACAGTAGCAGAAAACAACTTGTCGATTTATATTAACTTCTACCAATAATGGCGCATGACAAAATTTATTCCACATATATATAATAATGGCATCAAATCGATAAACAGTACAAGGTACCTCAATTATAGATATAAAAGCGCTCCTTGTTATCTAGCAGTACGACTTTAGTATAGCAGTACGAGGGATATCTTTTTATTACTAATTTAAAAAGATCACAATACCGGCTTTGGAACTCAATGGTTGCTTTCCGGTGATGTGAGACAACGAAACTTGTCGGGTCCCACGGATGGCGCCAATCTGTTGATACATAATCTGGCGCGGACTGATTAGACGACTCTCCCTGGGCCGTTAGTCGTCTTCTCGAGCCCTGAGTAGACCTGTTCAACAAAGAGAACCCGTTAGGAGTGGACCCGAGGCCGTAGCCCCGGGATCCACCTCCGACGGTCAAGTTAGTATCGGTGCGATATAGGTTGATTAGGGTTAGGTTTAGAGTAACCTGTTGAAGATCCCCCTGAAGAAGGGGATTCCACCCCTATATTTATAGGGCATGGATTAGGGTTAGGCGTAGAGTGGGCCGCTGTTTGCCAGGCCTGACCCACTTGTCGTGGGTCAGTCCAGACCATACGTCTACATTGAAAGCCCTCAATGACCGAGAAATGGGAGCACTCCCTAGCAACACAGTCAAGAACCCGAAACTAAACGTCAACGCCATTTCATCGGTTTCGTCTCCTAGTTCTTGTCCACAATATTATTCGGTCAATTCCATGAGCTCGTGTTTCAAACAAACCCAAGTCGTTCAAAATGACCAAGAAGTTATGATATCCAACACTAAATTGGTCAACAACATAGTTGAAACACCTCCCACTCAAAACCTTGACGAAGAATTCAAGGAGCTCCACCTTGAACGTCCAGTTATTGATGTATTAGCACGAGCCCCCTATTATAATGCCCTCTTAGAAAAATATGAGGAGAAGCTCGAGTTAGGTGACAAAGGGACCGCCTTCGTTCAAAATAAACTACCTAAGAAGTTAGATGATCCGGGCTTATTTGTTCTACCTTGCAAGATCGGTAATTCGGAGGCTTATGACACATTAGCCGATCTTCGATCAAGCCTTAACCTACTTCCGTTACCTCTCCACACCTCTCTAAAACTAGGGAAACTTGAAGAAACCGAGGTAATAATAGGCTTAGCGGATGGAAGTGTTGCTTACCCGGTTGGAGTAGTCAAGGACGTGTTAGTACACATAGGAAAACTAACCATTTTAGCCGATTTCCACGTCCTTGATATGGTTAGCGACCCTACATGCCCCTTGTTGATAGGTAGAGGGTTTTTGGCGACCGCTAGTGCTATGATTGATTGTAAGGAATCTAAGATAGCGGTAGGAGAAGGTGATACTTGGTCAGTCTATGATGTGAAGAAACATGCCTATGATACTAGTGAGGAACCAACACCCCATTGGTTAGAATTAAATAGGAGACCATCTAGATATGGACCCTGGATCGATGGAGACTTCATAGGACCCCAACGCCCATTTTACCTAGAAGAGGACTTTGTGAGCCGAACACATACGGTAGAACAACTCTTGGCTAGGGACACCGAATTGGATCCATTTGAAGACCCTCTAGTTTTTAGGAAGATGATTGATTTCCTAGGAGTTTTGCCAATTAACCTAGGGATGAATAGGTGGACATGTGAAGACAATGATCATAAGTGGGATTGGGACAAACCACCCAAAGATGGAGATGGGTCATGGCATATTAAGATGACATTGTATGACCCGGATGGAGAGAGGTTTGAAAAGATATATCGTACTATGCGGACCAATAGAAAACTTCAATCCAAGCTTAACCCTAAAGATGTCCTCGATGACGATCTCACTTACATAGGTTAAAAGGACTTTGAGTCTAGCTACAAGACTCGTTAATAAAGAAAAGCGCTTCTTGGGAGGCAACCCAAGCTTTATTTGTTTGTTTGTTTATTTATTTGTTTGTTTGATTTTATTTGTTTCCGTATGCAAGTTTAATTGTTATTGTTTGTGCTCATGTTTCAAAGTAAATTGTGAAAATGCTTTATTTTGTTTTTAACTTCGTCTTAACTACATATAAAGGTATTTTGCAAAAGATAAGTGTAAGGGAATCCAAATTTGTTTACAAGAACAAGATTGAACATGAATCACAACAATATTAAATGAGCATGCATACTAGTAATTGTTAGAGTCAAATGCTTGTATCGAGTCATAATGAATATTTTGCAGGATTTCCAGGAAGTGAGGCATAAGTTTTTCCAGAAATTTTCCGGAAACTAACCATAAAATTTCTGCAGGTCACTTCTGACGGCGTCAAGTGTAAAATTCTGGAAATTTTGCAAGTTTTGTTTTTCTACCGGAGTCATAAAGTTTTTGTTAAATCTTTAGTCTTATAAACTCCAGGAATCTGCAAAATAATCATTCCACAAGCATTATATCCTTATACAGATTTATCCCGCCGATGTTATGCAGGTTTTCGTGTTTGTTTTCTCAGGTTTAACAGGTTATTTTGGACAAGGAGATGTATGTGGAATCAAGCTTTTGGCGATGCTTTAGTCTTGAAGCTTCAACATTACCTTGGAAGAAGATCTAACCATGTTACCTCTTTATCCACCGAGCGAATCAGGGGAGTATTTGATTTCATTCTTTTACCTTATTTACTTTTACATCTTGTTATTTGAACATTGGGGACAATGTTCATCTTAAGTGTAAGGGGGGTAAAGTACGATACCTTAGAGAATGCTATTACGCTTGATTTTTCGTTTGTTTAATGGTAGATGTGTAATAAAACTGAGAGAAATACCTGTTAAGGCAATTTTAGTGCCAAATTTAAAATTTTTTACAACATATAGGAGTGAAACTTTGGTCTTAATGAGCGTCTCACGGATAGGAGTTATATGACTAGCACAAAACCGTACCACTAAAAAAATTTTCCACCCCCAAATATGTGAGGTTCGCCCCTAGAATTGGTAGGAAAAGCATTTATGCTATGATGTGTGTACCGGTAGCACTTAGATTCTAGAACTTGCGTTAGGACCATTCCGAGGCCACAAGTTAGACTACATTCGTGTAGTTAGATTTACTACATGATAAGAGGCATTAGGATTAACCCATTGTTTTACACCTGTGTTTTTGTTATAATTACATTGACTACATTGGTCAAGTAATTCTCCCACACCCTTTGCGTTGTACTCATTTTTAATACACGATACCCCTAGTACACCCCTCAGAGCCTATCTTTTCGTTTCTAACTTTAAGCATTTTACTTAATGTAAGAATTTGTTTACACCCCACTTAAATGTACACCCAAATCGCCTTAGCCTACCTTGTATGCACTCATTTTTAGTGCATTATTGTGACAACATTTGTTTAAACCCCAAGTTAATTATCTAATTGATTACATGGTTGCTAAGTCGAGTCATATCCTTGTACATATTGTTTTGGGACGATTGGGACTCATGGGTAAAGTACTAGTGTAATGGAGTAATGGGGAAGAACAACATTATTACCCCCATATGTGCTAAATATTTTAAAAGTACTCCAAGTGTTTCGATTATCTTAATTCGAGTCATTAGAATAGTTAATTGTAAAGTTATGTAAAAGTTCAAGTGTAAGGGGGATACAACCCCCCTACGATGTATTATTTTAGATGGTAGGGCAAGAGTGTATGCAAAAAAAAAAAAAAAAAAAAAAAGTAGAAAAAACATACGGACTACCATCCCGTTTCATTTTATGTTTATTTTATCTTTTTGTTATTTTTTTCATTAGCTTAAGTCGAGTCTAGTCTTGGCTTAGCAACGCCATATTGTACATGTAATTAATCAAGCTCTTTAACTCGCCACCAGTAAAATATCCTTTATCCAACAAAACCGTGTTTATCATATCCCTACACCTAACGTTATAACCCGTTTAAAAGCCCTCTTTGATGGTTTATCTTAGGTGCTTACGCCTAGTGGAGGAGGTTTTTGATCCTTTCCCAAGCCTATGGTAATCTATTTGATATGACAGGTAGTGAGAGATATTATTCATTTTCATTTCTGAGATATACTTTTATGACACCTGAGAGATGTGAGTATCTAAACACTACTTGTGAGGTGCTAGTTTGTAATCTCCGTGCTTATTATGATTAAAGTGGAACGACTATTTGTTGTAATTACTTTTATATTAGCGTTAAATGACCCCTAACTTGTATTTTGATTAGAATAAAAGCGCATTTGCTTGAGGAAAAGCAAATCTCAAGTGTAAGGGTATTTGATGAAGTGAAAAGTGTACCGCTTTTAGGGGGTCATTTAAGCCCTAAATCGTATTTATTTGATCAAATATTGCCCTAAATCGTTCCTTTTGTCATTTTAGGTACTTTGGAGAAGAAATCTGGAAAAGGAAGCATTTTGGACGTTTTTGGAGCATAAAAGTGAAGAAAACGACAAAGTCTCAAAATCGGCTGGAAAAGTACCTGTGACGGCGTCAAGCACCATTGTGACGCCGTCAACCCCTGACGCGCCAGAGAGGATTTTGGATGATTAAAAGGGGACGGTGGTATGTGCTTAAACACATACCTTTTCTTGACCAAAACCGGACCAAAATAACCAAAAACCCGACCAAAATGCCAAAAGATATTGTGTTTTTGTGTTTTTGTATGTGCAGGGATGGATATCGTGAAAATTGACAAAAAGTCGAGAAAATCAAGAAAACGAGCACGAGATACGGAAAAGACTCAGAACCGGATCCGGCAAAGTCATACTTGGTCAAGAAGCCAAAAATCACCCTTAGATCAACTTTGATGAAATGGCAATTTTAATCCCTTAGATTTCTAAAATTACACCTTTAGTCCTTGAAACTTTAAACCCTTAAAGTCCTATTATATACTTATTACCCGGATCCATTTTTAAACATTCCCCAACCCACACTTTATATTAAACCCAACCCACTACACACTCCTAAGACCAGCCCACCATCTAACCCAATCCTTAAACCCGATCCACCCAACAACCAAAAACCCGGTCAAACCCCTTATACCTCACCCAGTCAAACAAAAAAATTAAATAAACCCACACTCACCACACACACTCATACGCGCCCCCAAATATTTACTAAACCCAGAAAACTACTATTACATGAACCCTAGCTATTTACCGTACCAAATTTACAGCAACTAAGGGTATATTCGACCAATCATTGGCCCTTCTAGAAGTTCCTGACAAGGAGAATGACACATGGCAGCGAGTGATTGGACCGAACACGCGTAAAGTCTGATCGTACGGTAGAGATTAAAGATTGAAGAGCAAGGATGATCTAAGGGTGATGGATAGCTGAGGAGCACACGGATTGATGAGCTGGAAGACCCAGAAGGTTCATTCGAGTCCTATAAATAGAAGAGGATTTCTCCTCATTTCAGTGTGTAGGAATTTAGTAGTGAAACTCTGTCATTTTCATTTCTCAATTGTAATTTCTTTTTAATAGTGTAATCCAGTTTTTAATTAATGAAAGTTTAGTTACTGTTTTATAATTCAAGCTTCTTCAATTTACTTTCAACCTTTATTTAGTTTGATTTTAGTCTGAATAGCTTATTAATGTTTTATTTCAATCCAGCAATCAATTTCAGCTAGTATCTTAGTTATCAGCTTATTGTTATCCATCTAAATAAAAAAAAATAAAAAAATAAAAATAATCTTCAAATTTCAAAATACAGGCTTCAATAAGCCTATTTCATTGTTCATTCAAGCTTATTCAAGCTGTTATAGCTTGTTGTAAGATTGCTCATTCAAATTGCTTCTTATATCAAAAAGTCAACGAAAGTCAACTGTTCATGATGGTGATGATCATGAGCTGATTTGATAGTCCAAGTGGAGAAAGGGAAGCCATTGGCCTATCTAAAGATAGGCAAGCTTAGTGAGACCCCTCTGTTGAGCTGAGGGGATTTTACATTGTGAGTTCTAATTTTCAATTTTTTTATTGCATCAGTAGCTTAAAGTAGTGTAGATCTGTGTTTGCTAGTTTGTTTACTGTTTATTGTTGTTTATTTAGTATAATTGTTGCTTAATATTTGTTGTTTGCTGTATATAATGATGATTTGAATCAGTTTAGTTGTCTGCTGTTTCATATTGTTTCATAACTGCTTCATACTTGCACTCTTGTGATCTGTGGTATTTTGATGTTTGTGAGCTGTGATTTTGTTGCATATTAGTGTATTTGATCAGTATATTAGTGGATGTGATGGTTTATTAGATTGTTAAACTCATTTGGATCATTATCAGTTGATAGTAGCATGATGATAGAGTTTTTTTGGATCATGAGCTTTGCTGAGAATTATGGTTGTTTAGCTGTGGATATTTGATCTAGTTGGTCCATTTTCATCATATAGAACTCATATTAGCTCTAGCATCAGTAGCTTATTCCATTAAAGTGTCATAATCAGTTTTTATCTCATGTTCTGCTGTGATCTGTTTCATTTGGTCATCTGTGTTGCATCAACTAGTTGGATAATCAGTTAAAGTTTGTTAGTATAGTGTTATTATAGCTTAATCACAACTAGATTGATAGATTTGAGCAGCTGAAATTCATTTTAGTCAACATTAAATAGCATATAATTAGTCAAACTTGTTCTATTTCATCAGCACATACTGAGTGCTTAGCTAGAATCATGCTCTTGTTTGATTGATCTTTAGTGGTTGGAATTTGGTTTGGATTAGTGTTCTGAGTAGCTTACCAGCTTGTAATTCTAGATCAACAAGAAAATTTTAGTTTGGAGCTCATTAGCTTATCTAAAATTAAGCTCAAAGTTGTTTGGCTGCATAAAAGCTCCCCTGCACCACAGTCATAAGCTCCAGTTCATTAGCAGTTTTCTTGCATTCTATTTGAGTTAAGTGTGATATTATTGGGGCAAAAGCTAGTCAAGATAGCTGTTTATTAGTTTCTGCTTTTGGTTTTCACTTTTCAGCTTATTTGGTTAGCTTATTTGAGTCTTATTTTGAGCTTATTGGGCTGTTCTTAAAAGAGAGTGTAAAAACTCAACTGCATTGTGTATAAGCTGTTTTCCAGCTTATTCAAGCTTGTTTGAGCTCTTTCTTTTCATTAAAATTAGTTTAGGTTAATTGTTAGTCGAATTACAAAAGAAGAAAGTTGCCCAGGCTCGAACCTGGGGTGTTTGAAGTTAGAAAAACGTTTTTATTTTCAGTTTTTGTCAATCAAGTCCTTAGGTTTCAGTTTAAACGAGTTTGGTCCTCGTCTTTGTTTAAAAACGTTTTGAGTATTAATTAAGTTTCAGAAAAGTACAAATCAGTCCCTGTCTTTTATTAAGTCAATAATAGTTTCAGTTTTTACACTT
The DNA here is from genome assembly GCA_021014915.2 of Artemisia tridentata subsp. tridentata. Lineage (NCBI taxonomy): Eukaryota > Viridiplantae > Streptophyta > Magnoliopsida > Asterales > Asteraceae > Artemisia > Artemisia tridentata. The sequence goes on along the minus strand of CP139503.1, from coordinate 343,115,149 downwards.
TTAGTCCCTAAACTTTTATAAACTTTTGTTTTCTTTATTTTCTTTTATAAAATCAGCTTTAATAAATTTCATTTTCAGTCCCTTGAGTTTTTAGCTTTGCACTTTAGGTTTATTTCTTCACTATTAGTTTTATAAGTCTCGGGAATAGCCCGGGATTTGCGTTATTTCATTTCTTTTTGTGTGCTTTTATTTGTTATCGTAGATTGCTTTTAAATTTTTCATATTTTAGTTTAATCAACACCAAAATAAACTTTCACGTTCACTTATTCACTTCACATTCTCACGACACCGAATCGACTTAAACGCCGTCAAACCTTCGTTGGGAGAACGACCCGGGGAAATATTTTCACAAATATTCCTTTGGAAAACGAACTTAATCAAAATGGCGCCGCTGCCGGGGAAGGCTTGAAACGTTGTCGTTGATTCATATCGTATTTTGTGTTTTGAAGATCCTTCCTCGGAAGTTATCGTTTTATAAAAAATAAAAATACAAAAATATAATAAATAAAACACTTTTCCTAAAGTGTTTTCATAAATACATCTTAATAAACATCCTCGGTCTTCCGTTGAAGGAGGGCGGTTGTAAACCATTCCGAATAAACAACAAAAGAGATCGTGAAGTTAAACGTTTCTCGGATTATTTCTTTACTACAACCTATACACGGGGTTTAAGGAGGTCTTGACATTAAATTGCAGACCGAAGAGAGATCCATTCTTCTCTCCCGCCACGCTGCGCGTAGTTTTGAAAGAAACAAGTACGGTTGATCAACGATCACCAAAAATAAATAAATAAATAAATAAAAATAAAAATAAAAAATTAAAAATATAATTTTAATTTTTCCTTATAAAAATAAAAATCCAAAAATATTTTCATTTTCAACTTTTGTTTTTGATTTTTCTTTTTGATTTCATTTTGGTGTATGCACACCCGTTCTTCTTCTAACCCTCTTCTTTCACCACTTTCTAATCCCGAGAGGATTATCCGTCAAAACAACCGTGTTCATTTCTCAACCGTTGAGGAAATGGCCAACAACCAACACGATCAACACCCGCCGATGGGTGGAGATAATCACAACCAAGGGCAAGCTCCCGATCTCCGCACTATGCAAGAGTTACTCCAGTGTCCCACCGTGGGATACGGAGATGCTATTGTCATACCCCCGATTCGAAATACAAATTTTAAACTCGAGACCGGTTTAATCCAACTTGTCACGGGAAATCAATTTCATGGTTTTGATCGGGAGGATCCTCACAATCACATCCGATGGTTCAATAAATTAACCTCAACACACTACCATAAGGATGTCCCTCACGAAACAATCAAATTGATGTTATTCCCATTTTCGATCGAGGGGGCGGCCCGAATTTGGCTCGAGAAAGAACCTCCTCAATCAATCCATACTTGGGAAGATCTCGTCCATAAATTCGTGAACTATTTCTTTCCTCCATCTAAAATGACCAATGCTAGGAATGAAATCACAAATTTCCAGCAACGATTTGATGAGAATTTCGGTGAGGCATGGGAACGATTCAAGGATCTCCTACAGAAATGCCCACATCACGGATTCTCAGAATTGCATCAAATCGATACGTTCTACAATGCCTTAACTCAATCAGATCAGGATTCACTCAATGCAGCCGCCGGTGGCAATATCATGAGTCGAATGCCGAGAGAAATTCTTTCAATTATTGAGAACAAATCCAAGGTACCTACCTCAAGGAACAAACCGGTTGTTTCTAAGGTGAGTACCCAAGCTTCTAGCAGTGATGCTAAGATCGACAAGCTTGCAGATATGTTCGAAGCTTTCCTTCTCTCACAAAAGAAACAATCTTCTCCACCCGCTCAAGTGAAAGCGGTGCAAGAAAATTGTGTTATTTGTGGTGGTCCCCATCCGTATTATGATTGTCAAGCTACCGATAGCCAAGTTTGCAATGCTACTGCAGCAGCTGCAAACTACAATCAAAATCAAGGATTCCGTCCTCAAGGTGAAGTTAACTACCGAGTTAGCAACCAAATGGGACCACCCGGTTTTACACCCGTCCAAAACAACCAAAACCGTTTACCTCAAACCAATCAAGGATACAATCAAAATCAAAGCTACAACCAAAATCATGGGAATTATAATCAAGGTTTTGTTCAAAACAACCGAGGGCCAAATCTTCCAAACAATCAAAATCAAGGATTTGTGCAAAACCCATCGCCCTCGGATGAGTTATTAAAACAATTCATTCTTCAAAACCAACAACAACAAAAGAAACAAGAGGAAATGAATAGAATGATGATTAATCAAATAACCGAATTGAACAAACGTTTAAATGATCGACCCTCGGGTTCAGGGACTACTTCTCTCCCAAGCAACACGATCGCTAACCCGAGGGGCGATGCTAAGGCGATCACGACTAGGAGCGGTGTTTCATATGATGGACCCACGGCTCCGGCTACCGATTCTTCTCTACCTCCCAAGGTAGTCGACCGTGAACCCGAGGCGACCAAGGACATGGAACCTCCTACTAACAACGGAGGAACCAAAGACGTCCAACCTCCGGTCATCCATCCATCTGAACCAAAGGTTGTGCTGGAGCCCGAAGAAATTCCCGAAAAAGCTCCCGTCAAAGCAAACCTTCCGTATCCTTCAAGAATGAATGATCAAAAGCTCCGCGATAAAGCTTCAAATCAAATGGAAAAAATTTTCCAAATTTTTCAAGAGTTACATTTTGATATAAGCTTCGCGGATTCTTTACTTTTGATGCCTAAGTTTGTTTCCACTCTCAAAAGTTTGTTGAGTAACAAGGAAAAATTAATTGAATTAGCAAAAACTCCTCTGAACGAAAACTGCTCAGCGGCAATTCTCAAAAAGCTTCCGGAAAAGCTTGGAGATCCCGGAAAATTCCTTATTCCATGTGAATTTCCGGGAATGGTTGAATGCTCCGCCTTGGCCGATCTCGGTGCTAGCATCAACCTAATGCCGTTGTCAGTATGGTAAAAGCTTTCTCTGCCCAAACTTACCCCCACTTGCATGACCCTCGAGCTTGCGGATCGTTCCGTAACCCGTCCCGAAGGTATAGCCGAGGATGTCTTCGTTAAAGTGGGGAAGTTCCATTTTCCTGCAGATTTTGTGGTTGTTAATTTTGACGCCGACCCCCGGGTTCCTCTTATTCTCGGAAGATCATTCTTGAGGACCGGGCGTGCTTTGATTGACGTCTATGGTGAAGAGATTACTTTGCGGGTTGATAAGGAAAAAGTTACGTTCAATATTAATCCGAACTCGAAACCTCAAACCGACAAATGCAATGTCGCTACGGTTGATCAAAAGTCCGATCCCGTAATTGCTCCTAAAAGAGTTGATCCAAACCTTTCAAGATTCACGGTCAAGAGTATGTCAGAAAAACGTGCTGAGCTCAAGGCTATGAAAATCAATCCTGGATCGAGCAAATGGTTTGAGTGTTGTGCTGCAAATACTAAGAGTATTCTTGATGATGATGAATCTGATTCGGAGACCACAACGGAAGAGGTGGAAATTGCTAGCTCTAAGAGCACACCTCTTGTCCCACCTCCGGAGCCGGTTTATCGTGTAGATTCTGTCCTTTCCGACTCTTCCCATCCTTCTCCTCCGATTGAGGGAAGTGAAATCTCGAGGGAAGAGCTCGAAGTGTTCTCTGATCCTCCTCCAATTTCACCGGAAATTGTTGAGACCGATACTGATCCAGGGGAAGATGTCTTGAAATTTGATGAACCATTGTTTCCCCTGAATGATGTTAATGAAAAGCCGCCTAAATCAGTTCAAGTTGTTGATTCAAAATCAGAAGAGCAAAGTAGTGGCAGTACCACTTCTTATATTGATTCTCTTCTTGAGGAGTTCGCCGATGAACTCGCTCACATCGATCCGATCCCACCGGGGGATGAGGACGATGAGTTTGATTTTGAATCTGACTTAAGAGAATTGGAATTTTTACTGAACAATGATCCGTCGAAATGTGATTCTTATCACGAGGAGTTCGCCAATGAACTCGCTCACGACGATACACTTCCATCATATGATGATGATCTCTTTGACTTTCATGCTAATCTTGAGGAAGTTGAAAATCTTTTATACCATGCTCCATCATCTGATTCTTACTCCGAGCTTAATAATTTACAAGATGATGATGACCTCTTCGATTTTAGGGCCGATCAAACCGAAGGGAGAAATCTTTTATATGGCAAACCTACTGAAAAAGGCCCTAAAATTGAAATCATAATTGAGGATGCTTCAATAGTATCTCATGACCTATCTCCTCATTCTCCCGAGGATGATTTCTTTTTTGAGTCCTCCATCAAGTACCCTGCTGAATTTCCTTGTGAGGACAAAGTATTTAAGCCAGGCTTACTCATTGATGGTGACATTCATCCTTTGATGAAATTGACTCGTGCTACGAATTTAAAGTTTCCTGCCTCATCTAAGGAACTTTTAATTCTGAAGAAAAATGATTCCTCTCTGCTTCTTTCTATTCAAAAACTCCCATTCTGTCCGGAGTCATCTCTGCTTGAAACTTTACTATCGTTTCCAGCCGGAAACGAAGACAAAGTTTTTGACCCCGGCATCACCGCTTCTATCTTCTAAAGCCGTGGGTATCTCAATCGGAGTGGAACTTTCGTGTGCTTCAATGTTTATCCAAACATCTTGAACGAAAGTCCGATTAAGATTATCTCTTCCACTTGCTCCCCCAAGGACAAACAAATTCGGGGTCGAGTCAAGCTCATGTGACTCGGTTAACAAAAACAAACGCTTCGTGGGAGGCACCCCATGCTTATCCATCTATCCTCTTATCTACTTTCTAATAAAACATGAGGAGGGATCTCCTCGTCCATATCTTGTGTTTCGTGGTTTTTCTTGTGATATGTCCTGGAATGCCCGATGATGAAGACTCTCGTGCTCGTAGTTTCCTTCATGCTACTCGAGTTTCATCATTCGCTGCTTATCCGATATCCTAAATCTTATCGTTTTACATCTATCTTTTGGCATAATTAATAAACGGCCTTAGATTTATGTAGGAGAACCCTTACCTTTAAGACATTGAGGACCATGTCTCGTTTTAGTCTGGGGGGGGGGGTAATCTTGCGATTTGATTTTTGCCTTGCATTTTTGCCGTTTTCTCATGCAACCCCGTTTTTCCTCTAAAAATTGAAAAAATCCAAAAAAATGAGAAAAATTTAAAAATTTTTGCAAAAATATAATAAAATTTTGACATTTTTGTTGACTTTCCGCTGGTGAGAGTAGGAATAAAATTCTGACTTGACCGGGCGTGTTGAGCCCTAGCTTGTCCCCTTAACCTTTTATAATCTATAAGCTCGTGCTAGTCTTTTACACAAGGAGCTAGAAAACACGAATTCTTTTTAAAGAGTTTGCAAGTTCCCGTATTTGACTTTATATATGCATGGCTTGATTATTTGGCTAAGCATTCGCGGATCTTATTATTTAAGATTTTAAATTTGCGAAGAACGAGAAATGATAGAGTTGTTTATAAGTTAGATTGCTAAACGTGGAGTAGTTGGATCTCTTTAGAGCTCATCGAAGTTACTTGTGGCTTTTTGTTCCCATAAGCTTGTTTCACCTTAAAAATAGAAATCTAGGAATAATTAAAGCTATTTTAGTTTTGGCGATAATTAGTTTTTATTTCTTACTTAGAGGATCCTTGCTTATGAAAGTTGGGTACACATCAAGGTACTGTCAGTGTTACGGTGTAATAGACTATTCCATCTTGCCGGCTCGCAACCGATGTTGGGATTGTTATAAAAGCCGTAGGACTCGGGATTTGGCAAAATATATAATGAATAATGAATAATAATAATAATCCAAAGCCATAAAAAGTTTTCTGCATCTTGCCGGTTCGCAGCCGATGTTGTAGACTTCTAATAAAGGCAGAGGAAAAATTCCAAGGTCATAATAGACTATCACATCTTGCCGGTTCGCAGCCGATGTTGTGATTGTTATAAAGGGCCAAGGATCAATAATAATATGTGCTTAATAATGTTAAAAATGCCAAATTTCGACTCCGAGGTATCCTAATAAAGGCTTCTGTCTCTGGACTCGTAGATGAGTTGTTTCGGTCGCAAATAAAAGGGATATTCTCAAAATCGTGTTAAATCAGAGACCTTGATGTGGACCTCATTTTTGTATGCAATGGTTTTCGAGGGAAGGCTTGGAAACTACTTAGCGTCTAAACTAGGTATCTTTATCGGACTTAAAATTATCAAAACGAGATTTTGAAGAAATTCATTTCTCACCAAAAATAAAATAAATAGAGGAAAATAGGAATTTGGGAACAAGAAGTAATTACACATTTAGCTTTTATGGGTAGTGTTGGCAATCTAACTTGTAAATGACAATGATTTCGTTTTTAAGCTTAGTTTGGGGACTCGTGAAAAATCAGGAACGACGAATTTTATCCGTATGGTCACTTCTTTATGATTCGTGTTTCCTGCTCGAAGACCCTAAAAGTTATTGAAAAAATAATGATTGTCAACAAAGCCGTCACGTGGAAAATAAGGAAAAAAAAAAAAAAAAAAAAGGAAAATCGGGGAGTTTTTAGAACTTAAGATTTCTTGATCTCTTTTGAAAATTTTGCTACTTCTCAAAGTTAGTAAAAAGAGATTGGAAATTTTCGGTTTCAAAAACGTGTTTTTATAACATTGCATGAGGACATTGCAATAGCTTAGTCTGGGGGAATTTGGTATGTGCTTAAACACATACCTTTTCTTGACCAAAACCGGACCAAAATAACCAAAAACCCGACCAAAATGCCAAAAGATATTGTGTTTTTGTGTTTTTGTATGTGCAGGGATGGATATCGTGAAAATTGACAAAAAGTCAAGAAAATCAAGAAAACGAGCACGAGATACGGAAAAGACTCAGAACCGGATCCGGCAAAGTCATACTTGGTCAAGAAGCCAAAAATCACCCTTAGATCAACTTTGATGAAATGGCAATTTTAATCCCTTAGATTTCTAAAATTACACCTTTAGTCCTTGAAACTTTAAACCCTTAAAGTCCTATTATATACTTATTACCCGGATCCATTTTTAAACATTCCCCAACCCACACTTTATATTAAACCCAACCCACTACACACTCCTAAGACCAGCCCACCATCTAACCCAATCCTTAAACCCGATCCACCCAACAACCAAAAACCCGGTCAAACCCCTTATACCTCACCCAGTCAAACAAAAAAATTAAATAAACCCACACTCACCACACACACTCATACGCGCCCCCAAATATTTACTAAACCCAGAAAACTACTATTACATGAACCCTAGCTATTTACCGTACCAAATTTACAGCAACTAAGGGTATATTCGACCAATCATTGGCCCTTCTAGAAGTTCCTGACAAGGAGAATGACACATGGCAGCGAGTGATTGGACCGAACACGCGTAAAGTCTGATCGTACGGTAGAGATTAAAGATTGAAGAGCAAGGATGATCTAAGGGTGATGGATAGCTGAGGAGCACACGGATTGATGAGCTGGAAGACCCAGAAGGTTCATTCGAGTCCTATAAATAGAAGAGGATTTCTCCTCATTTCGGTGTGTAGGAATTTAGTAGTGAAACTCTGTCATTTTCATTTCTCAATTGTAATTTCTTTTTAATAGTGTAATCCAGTTTTTAATTAATGAAAGTTTAGTTACTGTTTTATAATTCAAGCTTCTTCAATTTACTTTCAACCTTTATTTAGTTTGATTTTAGTCTGAATAGCTTATTAATGTTTTATTTCAATCCAGCAATCAATTTCAGCTAGTATCTTAGTTATCAGCTTATTGTTATCCATCTAAATAAAAAAAATAAAAAAATAAAAATAATCTTCAAATTTCAAAATACAGGCTTCAATAAGCCTATTTCATTGTTCATTCAAGCTTATTCAAGCTGTTATAGCTTGTTGTAAGATTGCTCATTCAAATTGCTTCTTATATCAAAAAGTCAACGAAAGTCAACTGTTCATGATGGTGATGATCATGAGCTGATTTGATAGTCCAAGTGGAGAAAGGGAAGCCATTGGCCTATCTAAAGATAGGCAAGCTTAGTGAGACCCCTCTGTTGAGCTGAGGGGATTTTACATTGTGAGTTCTAATTTTCAATTTTTTTATTGCATCAGTAGCTTAAAGTAGTGTAGATCTGTGTTTGCTAGTTTGTTTACTGTTTATTGTTGTTTGTTTAGTATAATTGTTGCTTAATATTTGTTGTTTGCTGTATATAATGATGATTTGAATCAGTTTAGTTGTCTGCTGTTTCATATTGTTTCATAACTGCTTCATACTTGCACTCTTGTGATCTGTGGTATTTTGATGTTTGTGAGTTGTGATTCTGTTGCATATTAGTGTATTTGATCAGTATATTAGTGGATGTGGTGGTTTATTAGATTGTTAAACTCATTTGGATCATTATCAGTTGATAGTAGCATGATGATAGAGTTTTTTTGGATCATGAGCTTTGCTGAGAATTATGGTTGTTTAGCTGTGGATATTTGATCTAGTTGGTCCATTTTCATCATATAGAACTCATATTAGCTCTAGCATCAGTAGCTTATTCCATTAAAGTGTCATAATCAGTTTTTATCTCATGTTCTGCTGTGATCTGTTTCATTTGGTCATCTGTGTTGCATCAACTAGTTGGATAATCAGTTAAAGTTTGTTAGTATAGTGTTATTATAGCTTAATCACAACTAGATTGATAGATTTGAGCAGCTGAAATTCATTTTAGTCAACATTAAATAGCATATAATTAGTCAAACTTGTTCTATTTCATCAGCACATACTGAGTGCTTAGCTAGAATCATGCTCTTGTTTGATTGATCTTTAGTGGTTGGAATTTGGTTTGGATTAGTGTTCTGAGTAGCTTACCAGCTTGTAATTCTAGATCAACAAGAAAAATTTAGTTTGGAGCTCATTAGCTTATCTAAAATTAAGCTCAAAGTTGTTTGGCTGCATAAAAGCTCCCCTGCACCACAGTCATAAGCTCCAGTTCATTAGCAGTTTTCTTGCATTCTATTTGAGTTAAGTGTGATATTATTGGGGCAAAAGCTAGTCAAGATAGCTGTTTATTAGTTTCTGCTTTTGGTTTTCACTTTTCAGCTTATTTGGTTAGCTTATTTGAGTCTTATTTTGAGCTTATTGGGCTATTCTTAAAAGAGAGTGTAAAAACTCAACTGTATTGTGTATAAGCTGTTTTCCAGCTTATTCAAGCTTGTTTGAGCTCTTTCTTTTCATTAAAATTAGTGTTGGTTAATTGTTAGTCGAATTACAAAAGAAGAAAATTAAAAAAAAATAGTTTAGGTTAATTGTAGTTGCCCAGGCTCGAACCTGGTGTGTTTGAAGTTAGAAAAACGTTTTTATTTTCAGTTTTTATCAATCAAGTCCTTAGGTTTCAGTTTAAACGAGTTTTGTCCTTGTCTTTGTTTAAAAACGTTTTGAGTATTAATTAAGTTTCAGAAAAGTACAAATCAGTCCCTGTCTTTTATTAAGTCAATAATAGTTTCAGTTTTTACACTTTTAGTCCCTAAACTTTTATAAACTTTTGTTTTCATTATTTTCTTTTATAAAATCAGTTTTAATAAATTTCATTTTCAGTCCCTTGAGTTTTTAGCTTTGCACTTTAGGTTTATTTCTTCACTATTAGTGTTATAAGTCTCGGGAATAGCCCGGGATTTGCGTTATTTCATTTCTTTTTGTGTGCTTTTATTTGTTATCGTAGATTGCTTTTAAATTTTTCATATTTTAGTTTAATCAACACCAAAATAAACTTTCACGTTCACTTATTCACTTCACATTCTCACGACACCGAATCAACTTATACGCCGTCAAACCTTCGTTGGGAAAACGACCCGGGGAAATATTTTCACAAATATTCCTTTGGAAAACGAACTTAATCAGACGGCGTCAAGAAGGCCATCAAGAAACCCTAACCGCGGCGAGGGTGACGGCGTCAGCTCTATAACGTGACGCCGTCAGATCTGATTTTCTATATATATTCTCATAATTTTTAGTCATTAGTGTGCAACTTTGTGAGGAGAAACCCTAAGACGATTTTTCTGCTACTTTTAAGGGTTTTATACCCTTGGATCTCCCATGTTCAATTGAAGATAAGTAATCAATTAATCATTCAATATGTCTATGTGTTGTTTGATTATATCTTGTTCTTGTCTTTTATTTAACATGATAGGCTAGATTTATCTTGTGTTTGCTTAGATCTAATGAAACCTAACTATTGATTATTGGTTGTTGGTGTGTTATTAATTGTATTGGATGATTGTTTATCGATGTTAGGCTTAAGAAAATTGGCTAACCTCCTATACGGTAACTTGCCTGAACGTCTTAAGAAACATGAACCAATGCGTACTAAGGTTTTTATGGTTGTATTTAATGCATGAGCGAATTCTAGTGATCCCATGTTAGGAGCTTCTTAGCCGGCTCGACATAGGAGTGAAGTAGGAGCTTATAGAGTTGGGGAAGTACGTACGCCACCCCACGATTGGTATTAAGGAATACACCCATCATCCACGCAATTAATACACACTAATCAACCGGTAAAAGATAGTTAGGGAGTAAGGAAATCTAAGTAAACACATTTCTCTCCATATAAGTTCCACAACCTTTTTATTTTCAGTTATTTTATTTTATTTGCAATTGTAGTTATTTGGGTTAGTTGACTAGCAACTAATTCCGCCCACTCCTTCAAACCCGAGATTTTACTTGCTTTTATAAAAATATAAAAAAAATACAAAAAGAATCTTCCCTCACCCTTAGACCTATTAGAGTAGTTTTTCAATCATAACGACACTATTCCCCTAGAGAACGATCAATCCCCCGGTACTTGCCACTACACTATACTACATCGGTCAGGTACACTGCCTGGTGGGGATTGCAAGCCTCTTGAGATCCCTCGAGAGGTAAAACCTGTTGTAAGGTCGCAAAACCACGCATCAAATACACATGACAAATTATTTTTGAATTATTAAGAAATGTTTTAATGAAAAAATAAGTTTGAAAATCACAACAGCTATTTTTCCCCCCAAAATCAGCTCCAAACTTCCCCAAATAAGTTTTCACCAGAAAAGACAAAATTTGGAGCGTCCTTGTCTGGGACGGCTCCACAGTTCCACTAAATTTAGTGGAGCCGTGGTGCATTTAGTGGAGCCGTCCGTACAAAATTTTCTGTAACATTCAGATTTTTCTTGCCTATAAAAACCAACCCCATTCACAGTTTTTAGGTATCCTTACACACACAAAACTTTCTGAGTTGAATACTTTCTTCACACTTTCTTTCTTTGATCATTTATATTAGTTTTTTCTTTTGTTCAAGAGTGATCCAATCATCCTCCAAGTGATCCTCTTCATTCCTCTACACTAGCAAGAGAAGAACACAAGTATCCAAGTTGATACAAGGTGTTATCATTCCTCTTCACTAGCAAGAGAAGAACACAAGTATCCAAGTTGATACAAGGTGTTATCATTCCTCTTCATTAGCAAGAGAAGAACTCAAAGTATTCAAGAAGATACAAGAGTTGTAGTTGTTAGGTTTTTGTAACACTTGTTACATCCTTGTTGTATCTTAGCATACATCAAGATTATCTTTCTTTTGTGAGAGTGTGAGTGAAGATCATTGTGATCTTAAGAGATAGTGAAGATCTCTTAAAGCCATTGGGCTTGTGTGTGAGTGATCAAAGGATCTAGAGTGGTTAGATTGAGTAGAGTGAAGTGAGAGTTGATCATTGTGATCGTGTTGAGATCTTGGTGATCTCTTGTAGCCATTGGGCTTGAGTGATTGGTCACGTGGACCTTGGTAGATTGGTGCTAGCTAAGATTAGCACTCGACATCTAGCTTAGTGTCGGTAATAGGATAAGCGACGTGTACGGTTTTCTCCGCCTGAAGGGAGGTTGTTGACATAGTGCTTGAAACTCTCGAGTGTGGTACTCGGGGAGTGGAGTAGGGCGAAGAAGAGCTTCGTAGCCGAACCACTATAAATCCTTTGTCTCGGTTTGATCTTTCAAACTCTACTCTTTACTTTTATTATTTAGCATTAGTTAGTTTAGTGTGTGGTTCATATTGGTGTTGATTGATTACACATAGAGTTCGAATCAAAGTTTCCAATAGCTAACTTTTAAAACAAGATTTTTAAAAGAACTTAAAACCGGCAAACTATTCAACCCCCCTTCTAGTTTCCCACAGGGAGATACCACCAACTCAAACTCCTGAAACAACCCCATCATCAACTCACCAAGATAAAGGCAAAGGCATTCTCACAACAACAGAGCCTGAACCTACACCAAAATTGGTGCCTGCTTCCTTGGTTATAAGGCCTCACCCTGATGAACCGGTCAAGATCCCTTAAGAAGTTAATGGAGTGTTGTATCATCTCACTGAGGCTGAAATTCAGGCTCATATGGAGAATGAAGAGTTTGTTAAAGAAAGTAGCTGAAGAAGAAAGGCTGAACAAGACTGCTCTCATCCAGGTGGTAAATGAAGAGGCTGAAAAGCTTGGAATACAACCTCAAGCCCTTGCTGGAAGAAAAGGTGGTGAGAGCTTTGTGAAAGCTCAGGATGCTGAGATGATTGCTCTCAGGCAGAAAAGGGATGAGAAAATGAAAAAGGCTGCTGAGATAAGGAAAAAGAGAATTGAGAGGTACCAGTGGGTTATGACAAGCAGATTGCGACCAGAACCAATCACTGATGTCAAGATTCATCAAAACACCAAGCCTGCTGTCATCAGTGTCTTCAGAGATCCTGACAAGAGACACTTTGAGGTTCATTATCCCTTTAGATTCTCTGACTTTGGGATCACGAAATTGGATGAATTGGGTCCAATCATAGTGAAAAAGCAAAATGTGGTTGTCAAAGAACTAATGAAATCCCTGAAGCTAAGATATGACAAACTGACACAAACACCTGATGAACTTGGTATTCCCTCTCTTCTCCCAGCTCCGGCCAATCAGCATGCTCCCTCTCAGTCCTCTAGAAGAAAGAGGAAGAAAATTGAATCTGACCCTGAGATCAAAGTTCCTAGCCTTGAATGCAACAGAGCCATCCCTGAAGGAGTTACATTTTTGAACAACATGGTCATTGAACAACCTGAGAGAGGTCTCTTCTTTACTGATGAGTTTGGAGACCCAGCCTTCCAAGGATGGAGCGACATTGATCAGGCTGGAATCAAAGACATGCTTGGTTTTCTCATGATGGCCTCCCCAATACAGAGTCCTGAAAATGTGAGGTTCTGTCATGACCTTAGAACCAAGATCCAAGAACATCCTGACCAACATGAGCTGGAATCTAAGAGACCAAAGCTTGAAGCCCTTGGTTACAAATTTGACTGATGAATCTGCAACACCACCACTACCCTTTACTTTGTATAGTTGTTAGAACCTTTGTAATAATATTAATAAGATGATGGCCCATGTTTTTGTTATTTCAGTGTCCTTAATAACTTTCTAGTATATTCAGTATGAGAAGAAGTCATTAGCTCACTCAGAACTGATCAAAACACTTGGGCATAATTTATATCCAACTAGGGGGAGACTGTTGGGTCTGTCAGTACCTAAGCATCCTTAAAACAGGATTTGAATACAAATTAAGCTAAGTATTAATTAAACCGAAAACATTCTAAGTCACTGAGTGAACAGTCACTCAGTGTGTTACCTTCAAGATGCTCAGGACGAGTCTAAGAAGAAAGATTCACCACACAGTGAGGCGGAACTCCCTGAAGTGTTACTTGAGCCAAAGAAGAAGGTAATGGGTTCAGTGAGTGTTGGACAAGAACTCACTGAATCCCAGTCTCCTCAACAACAATAAGTGATTGAAGAACTGAAGACTGAAGGCGTGGACTGAAGAACCTGAAGCCTGAAAGAAAGGCGGGATCAGGCGGGAAGAGTTTGAAGAAGATAAGGAGTAGTCTTATCAGGGCTGACACAAACCTTACCTAAAAACGGCTTAAAGTCAAGGAGTGTCAGACCAACCACTCCTAAAGACTTTATAGCCCATTCCTATTGGTTCTTGGAAATGACAATTACTGCTGTAGTTGTCAGATACGCTTGCTTATTCTTTTTGTATTTTAATCATCTGTACTCTTTTCCTTTGTGTATAAATAGGATTAGATAGGAGAAAAGAATGTTACGTTTTGTGCACTAAAAGCTTAGACCTTCACAAAGCCTCTTTTCTCCTACAAAGAGTAACCAATCCCTGAGATAGCTCAGTGGGTCGATATTGTTACCACTTAAGCATAGCTTGAGTTTAGATAGGAGACACACCATACCATGTCTATTCAATCCCAAGTGTTTGTTCCGCAAAACACTTGGGTAATAGATTCTTTGATTGATTTCTAATAAGAATTTAAACGTTGAAAAACTTTGTGATTTATATTTACGTTTTATTTATCAGTTATAATTAATCAAATACATTGTATCATTCATAAACACAATTAGATTAACTTTTTAGTTATCTCTAAGCGTGTTAAGGGAACAACACCCGACGCAAAACCGAACCGAACCGACCATATTCGGTTCGGTTTCGGTTTCGGTTTTTCATGATTTTCGGTTTTCGATTTTGTTGGGTCGGGTCGGGTCGGTTTTAGACCGATGCTCAGCCCAACCCTATCATACAAAACAACTGACACCCTTTATATTCGAAGACTACATATTCAGAAGATAGATTATTGTTTCTTTCTCGACAAGCGTGCATGCAAAGGAATCAATTGTTTTATATTTGAAGACTACATATTCAGAAGATAGATTATTGTTGCTTTCTCGACGAGCGTGCAAGCAAAGGATTCAATTGTTTTAGTTTTGGATATAATACAGTAAGGAACATCATGCAAATCGGAACGGATACGATTTCTATTGTTTAGTTTTTGATATTTGGTTTGATCATTTTTACAGATTTTATTTTGTTTGTCAAAAAAAAAAAAAAAAAAAAAAATGTTTAGGATACTTTGGTAAAAAAAAAAAAAAAAAGCATGGAAAAAAAAAAAAAAAAAAAAATGTTTAGGATACTTTGGTTTATCAGGTTTATTGTTTGTTTGTTAGTCGATTGTTCATACGACTTTGTTGGATCTTCCTTTAGTTTAGGAAGTAGATCGAAAGGGCAAAGAGAGCCAGATATCTCCGAGAAACTACACTAAAGGGAACTGTATCCAATTACGGACTCCGTGCTACTGAATGGATCAACGAACTGAATATCTTTCCAATTCCGAACACAAGAGAATAAAGAGGAATTTTTATTTTGAAAATCAATTGCGATTCTTATCGAAGAGAATAAAGAGATTTCCGGAAGTCCACAGAAAAATTATTGCTAATTGCCCGAAGTGAGAAGCAAAAATATTCTGATAAAGACGTTCCTCAGGGTCTTATATATTACTGTTATTCGTCCAGATATTGCTTACAAAATAAATGACTACTTGAATCGGGATTTCTCGCACTTCCAATTCATTCCGAGTTAGAAAAAGTCAGTTCCTTCCTTTGGTTTGGAAGTTCCAGAATGTTGTATGTGCTTCCGTTCAAGATCTCCCCTCTCCATTCTTTGAGTTCGCATTAACATTTCCCATGCTTTTTTTGATTACGTAGCCTTTGCAATCGTAATCTAATTTCAATCATTTTTTTAGGTAAGTTCAAGATAGCTTTTATTCAATTAGGGCGAATACCCCTTTTTTTCTTTTCCGAATTTATTTATTGAAAGATATGCTACTTCCCGGTCGAGATGTCTGAGGGAAACTTTTTCGGTATCAACAACTGTCGCAACGGTCCTGTAACTGTGGAAAAGGGTCCATTATCCTACTGCAATAATTCTTGCTAAGAAGAACGCCCATGTTGTGGCAGGGCGAAAACGAACATAGGATCATAGCCCTTTTCTCCCTAGGGGGGAATCCTTTATTCTCAATCAAGATGCCTCAACTGGATAAATTAGTTGACTGGTGGTACCAGTCCCTAAAGCCGGCCGTTGGTACGGTTTTGTTACCAGTCGACTTAGCCGACCTTTGGTACCAGTCGACTAAAGTCGACCGTTGGTACGGTTTTATTATTAGTCGACTAAAGTTATGTGTTATTATGTTTTTATTTTTTCTAGTTTTCTCTTTTTTTCTTTTCTAGTTTACTACTCCAGTCCGAGCTTTCGTGATTTCGCTGCTCGGACTGCGGGGGAGTATTAGAGGATAAATAGTCCCAAGCCTGGTCTGTGGGTTTAGGGTACCTACGGTTTCACTATTATAAATAATGATCAATAATAATATTATACGTACGGGATTTTATATTGTCTAACATATTTAGCAATTATTTATATGTAATTGCCGCTAAAAATTATCATCCAATTATCATATAATTATTGATCATTGACGGTGATTATCTAATAAAAATTATATTGATAAGTGATAACCACTGCCCTAATTTTCTCATTGGCAAAAACCCTTTTCTCAAAACCACCGCATTTGAAATTTTGGCTTGAACTTGACGTGATACAAACTCAAATTACGTAAAGTACTCATGTTAGAAGGTTGACGTAACCATTTCAAGTTATTCGCAAGAAACATGTTCGAAGGCGAAACTTTTCACAAATTAAGTGATAATAGTGGCACACTCTTGAGTCGGTTGTCCTAAAGTTTCATTGTTTACGTTTGAATTGGTTGCAAGCTACCCATGATTCCATATACTCTCTACAAATAATTTAGATCAAACTTGGTTTTCTAATTGTGAGCTATGCAAAATGACATGTAAATTCTTTTCGTTCATGTTTCGATACAAATATTTTAGAAGTGACAACTTGTGCTCAAAATTTAAAAATAAAAAATAAAAAGTGAAAAAAAAGTTGGCTTTTATGGGCTATTTTGTAAAAGATTTAGACACATTTGTCATTTTTTTTTTTTTTTTTTTTTTTTTTTTTGAAATGAGCATGTATAGCCCAATTGAAAGTTAAATGAACATTAATAGGCACATGTTTTCTCTCAATTAGAGAACATTGCAATTTTCTTAAAGAAAAACTTATGCGTGTCATATATTTAGTTATTTAAATATAAATGAGGTGTTACGTTTGTAGAATTTTTTTCGTTGTTTTGAGTTTTTTCTAAAGTGATTTGTATAACATGAGCCCGTTTGTACTGTGTCCGTTTAAGCCGTACCCATTCAGGCCCGACCTCGTTTGGACCCGTGCCCGTGCTCGCTCGTTTTGCCACCTCTATAATATCTCAACTATTTGGTGAAGCTCAACCATATGCATAATTCGCGATGATTTATTCTATAGTCATGTAGTCACTGTTCATTAGATAACTTGTACATCTTGTCGACAAGTCTCCATATTGGTAATAACTTTTCTTGTGTGTTTTGGACTCAATACAGGGTTTAAGGTTTAGAGTTTAAGGTTTAGAGTTTAGGGTTTAAGAATATAACAAAGATCAAAAGAACTAGTATTGATGATGGAAAAGGACAAAAAAAAAGGATGCCAAATAGTTTTGACTTTTTCTCACAAAAATACGGAATTTGGAATAGTTTATGTAACTAGGTAACTAATATCCGGATATACAGACATGGTTATATTTAACAATAAGTAAGCGAGAAGAGATTATTCACATACCAAAAGTTTCTTGTCTACCAAGGGTTCAATCTTAACCACTCATTTTTTATATTAGATAACAAACCTACTTTCAACCCATTAATTTCAAAACCTAATATCTTTTCACATGTTAATCGTTAAACGAAAAAAATTACACATTTGCAACGAAAATTTAATTATCTTTCTTAGATGGACACTTTGATATACTCTCAACAAACATTTTTTTTTCATTTTTTTTCACATTTTTTTTGTCTTTTTTTTTACGTTGTTGAAACTTGCATGAGAAATCGTACGTGATTCAATAATAATTTGAATATTCGAATATTCAAACATGTAATAAAATGAATATAACATTTTCTACAAAATTTTAGAAGTTCCACCATTTCTTTTAACTAGACATTCTTAATTTTTCAACCATATATCACATTATATTTCAAATTGTAAACTAATGTAGTTAATTCGTCCCTTAATATGTAAAAATTTTGATATATAAATGACATCTCCTCTAAATTAGCATACCATAGTTTTCTTTAAAAGTTCAAATCAACCGTTTGAGGCAAAACTTTCAAACGTTGTGGCGGCTCGTGCTTTAAAGCATATGCCAATTATTGTAAGAATGTCCACAAATGTTTCGCCTATGTAAATGGAATATTTATTGTATTCAAACTTTTGTAAGTTGGAGGTTATCTTATTTTTCGTAAGGTTGTGTGAATCAAAAGGTAAGTTACTTAAAAATCATGTTTGCAATTGATACAAGCTGTTGCCTCCGGCCACTTATATAGTACAATTGATGGTTACTTACAACTAAAGGGGAAACATTACACGATAAACGATATGAATTCGACACGAAGATAAACATGTTTGGGTTGTGTTCGTGTAGGGATAAACATGTTTGGGTAAAAAGCAGGTCAATCCGTCTAACTCGTTTATAACCACCACATCACAAGTTGAGGGTAAAGATGAAGTAACTGTGCTGATCAACCCAATGACTGGAGAAGAGAGGATAAAGAAGAAGAATGAACTCAAGGCCAGAAGTGTGCTGATGATGACCATTCCAAATAATCAACTTTTAAACTTCAGCAAGTTCAAAGATGCAAAGTCTTTGTTTGAGGCCATTGTTGCAAGGTATGGTGGGAATGAAGCCACCAAGAAAACCCACAAGACTCTTCTCAAGCAGAGTTTTGAAAACTTCTCTTCAACCAACCATGAATCACTTGACCACATGTTTAACAAGCTACAGAAAATTGTGAGCCAACTTGCTATTCTTGGGGTTGAAATACCTCAAGAAGATTTAAACTCAAAATTTCTGAGAAGCTTACCTGAAGAGTGGGTTGTGCATGTTGTTGTCTGGAAAAACAAACCAGACATTGACACCATGGATCTTATGGACTTGTATAGCAACTTTAAGATTGTGGAACAAGATTTGAAGAAAACTGGAGGTACTAGTTCAAGTACTGTGAACATGGCATTTATGTCATCTCCTAGTACCTCACATCCAGTTGAAGATGTCAGGGTTGATGGTGAAATTAGTACTGCCAGTTCATCAAGCAGTACTATTGGTATAATGGATGAGAAGACTTGTTGTGCCTTTTTAACAAGTCAGAATAATGGGTCCATGCTCACTTATGAAGACCTCCAAGAAATCAATGATGATGATTTGGAGGAAATGGACCTGAAATGGCAAATTTCTCTTCTTAGCATGAGGGCTAAGAAGTTTTATCAAAGGATAGGGAAGAAACTCACAATCAGCAAGAATGATACTGCTGGTTTTGACAAGTCAAAGATAGAATGCTACAACTGCCACATGATGGGGCACTTCTCAAGAGATTGTAGAAGACCAAGGCAGCAAGATAGCAAGAACAGAGGTATTGGAAGCAAATCCAAAACAGGGGAGGTTTCTGGGCCAAATTCAAAAGCTATGGTAGCTATTGATGGCTTGGGTTTTGATTGGAGTTTCATGGATGATGAAGAAGAAGCTTCTTCTCAGATGGCACTCATGGCGTTCTCTACTGAGGTACAAAATCATAAAGTTTGTTCTAATACTTGCACTGCTCTTAAGTAACTATAAACTTTAATCAAACATTATGATGACCAAAAGAAAGAGCTAAGCAAAACTCATCAAGACTTAGTAGATTATAAGTGTGGTTTAGAATCCCTAGAAAAACAAATCATACATTATAAGGACAATGAATTTGCTTTTTCAGATGACAAAGCTCTTCTTAGACAAGACATATTTTTTAGAGATGCTGAAATTAAGCTTTTAAGAGATGCTTATGATAGGATCAAAAAGGAAAATGGAAACATTCACTTAAGTGTAGAAACACTAGAACATGCTTCTAGAGGTGTAACTAACATGATTGAATGTCAAGTGATCAATAAGGTAAAGTCTGGGCTAGGATATAGAAGTGTCCCACCTCCATACAGAGGAATTCCTGTTCCCCTAGGGATTGACCTAGAGCATTCAGGAGTACCTGAATTTCGACTACATGAGTTAAAATATGGTGTTCAACCAAAACCAAATGTGGTTGATGATGAACTTAAGAAAGTAAGTGAGAGTTTAAATAAAACTTCCCTTCATGAGGACAAGGTGTCCTCTGATAGAACATCAGATGCTCCAATCATTGAGGACTGGATATCTGATAATGATGAAGAAAAACAGGTTATGTCTAAACTTGATGTGGTTAAGAAAGCAGGAACAAGTGTTCCTAAGATAGTCAAACATGATACTGATAGGCCTAAAATCAATGTTAAACATGTTAGGCAACCAGTTAGATATTGTGAGCAATACAGAACCACAAACAAGCCTAAAGGCAACCAAAGGAATTGGAATGGCCTTAAGTCTCACCAACTAGGTGATGACTTTGACTTCTATAACAAAGCTTGTTTCATATGTGGAGAATTTGACCATCTTGCAGCTTTCTGCAACCAAAGGGTATCTGGGTGTACAAACAATAAGGTGAATTTAAAAAGGCATACTCCTAAAAGTCACTCTAATAATACTAGAACCAAACCCAGAGCAGTTTCATTAAAGTCTAGACCAAAAGTTCATACTGCTAGACAAGCAGTTTCTACTGCCAGACCTTTTTACTCTGTTTACCCAAAGCCAGCAGTTCAAAATGCAAAAATAACTTTCAAATATGCATCTAAAACTGCTCAAAGGCCTTTTCTAACAAAAGCAGTGGTCCAAAAACAAATTTGGAAAGTAAAGGGACAACTACAAAGCCAGCAGTTTCTACTGCTAGGCAAGTAGTTCATACTGCTGCTTGGGAAAAGAGGGCAAATGTTGTTAAGGCCTCAGCATGTTGGGTTTGGAGACAAATTAAACCCAATGGTGCATCAACCATTCTTAAGAGATTAAATTACATTGATGCACGAGGCAGATCTAAGTCAGTAATGGCTTGGGTCCCCAAAGGAAACTAATATTCCACATTTCTGTGCAGGAACATTCAACTGATAAACAAGAGGATCAAGGATACTCAGATAGTGGATGTTCAAGACACATGACTGGCAACATGTCTTATCTCTCAGATTTTCAATCAATAAATGGAGGATATGTTAGCTTTGGAGGAGGTATTGGTGGCAAAATTTCAGGTAAAGGTACCATTAAAACTGAAAATTTAGATTTTCAAGATGTGTACTATGTGCAAGAGCTTAAGTAAAATCTTTTTAGTGTCTCACAAATATGTGACAAAAGGAACAAAGTTCTTTTTACTGACACTGAATGTCTTGTACTTTCTTATGATTTTAAGATGCCTGATGAAAGTCAAGTACTTCTTAAAATTCCAAGAAAGGGCAACATGTAAAGTGTTGATATGAAGAACATTGTCCCTAAAAAGGCTCCTACTTGTCTAGTTGCAAAGGCCACATTGGATGAATCTATGAAATGACATAGGAGGCTTGGTCACATTAACTTCAAAACCATAAATAAGATTGTTAAGAATGGTTTGGTAAGAGGTTTACCTCAAAAATGATTTGAAAATGACTAAACATGTATTGCTTGTCTTAAAGGCAAACAACATAAAGCCACTTGTAAGCCCAAGATTTTTAACTCTATTGATCAATCATTGTTTATGCTTCATATGGACTTATTTGGACCTACAAATGTGAGCAGTATAAAGCATAAAAGATTTTGTCTAGTTGTTACTGATGACTATAGCAGATTTACATGGGTTTTCTTTTTAAGTTCTAAGAATGAGACTTCTAGCATTCTTAAAACATTCATTACAGAAATAGAAAACCTAGTAAGCAATAAGGTAAAAGTCATTAGATGTGATAATGGGACAGAGTTTAAGAATAGAGTTATGAATGACTTCTGCAAGGAAAAAGGTATTAGGAGAGAATTTAGTGTTGCAAGAACTCCTCAGCAGAATGGAGTAGCTGAGAGGAGAAATAGAACACTTATAGAAGCTGCTAGAACCATGTTAGCCGACTCTAAGTTGCCTATCATTTTTTGGGCTGAAGCAGTTAATACTGCTTGCTATGTCCAGAACAGGGTTTTGGTTGTCAAGTCTCACAATAAGACATCATATGAGATTTTTAGAGGTAGAACTCCTGCAATAGGATTTCTTAGACCTTTTGGATGTCAAGTTACTATTCTGAATACCTTAGACCATCTAAGAAAGTTTGATGGTAAAGCAGATGAAGGATTCTTAGTTGGATATTCTCTTAATAGCAAAGCTTTTAGAGTATACAACTCAAGAACTAGGAGAGTAGAGGAAAACCTGCATGTGAAATTTTTAGAGAATAAATCCAATGTAGCAGGTGAAGGTCCTAAATGGCTATTTGATCTTGAGTCACTAACCAAATCAATGAATTATGTGTCTATTGTTGCAAAAACTAATGAATTTTCATGTTCAAAAGCTGATGATGTAACAAATGAGGCAAGGTTAGAAAAGGAGACAGATCAAGATTATGTGATGATGCCAATATGGACAAGTACAAGTGTGGATTCAACTTCTTATGATGAACCTTCTTCTGATAAAGCTAAAGAAGGGATTGAAGCTGAAAACAAGGAAGATGGAACAAAGGAACAAGAGAATCAAGTCAGCAGTACAATTATTTTTCCTACTGCTGAGCCAGAAGTTCCTACTGCTGAGACAGAGCAACATACTGCTAGGCCAAATGTTTCTACTGCTGGCCCATCAGACTCAACTGAAGCAGATTTCTCAAAAGATGAGGTGGATTTCAACAATCTATCACCTCATTATCAAGTTCCTTCTACTCTACACACAAGGATTCACAAAGTCCACTCCCTGGACAATGTGATTGGAGATGTACAATTAGGGGTGAAGACAAGGCAACAACTGATGTCTTCAGACCAACAAGGGCTTCTTGATGCTCTTTATGCATCAAAGCAACATGAGTATTCCAACTCTTGCTTATTTGTATGTTTTCTCTCACAAGCAGAGCCAAAGAATGTTCTTAAAGCCCTAGATGATTCAAGCTGGGTAGAAGCTATGCAAGAGGAGCTTCTTCAGTTTAAGATTTAGAAGGTATGGGTGCTAGTTGATTTACCCAAGGGTGTAAGGGTAATTGGCACTAGATGAGTTTTCATAAATAAAAGGGATGAAAGGGGCATAGTGATTAGGAATAAGGCTAGATTAGTAGCCCAAGGGTACACATAAGAGGAAGGAATAGACTATGAAGAGGTTTTTGCTCCAGTAGCAAGGATTGAAGCCATTAGGTTATTTTTGGCTTATGCTTCTGATGCGCGTGTATGTCGTTGCGGTTTAGCAGTATTAATGCCTACTCAATTTTTAAATTTATATTTAGCCGACTTATCAATAACACACACACTTAACGAGCAGTGTACCCGGTCAGTATGAATATAATGGTAAGTAGAGTGTCGATCACTAAGAGTGGAACATATTATCTAGTTATTCTAATCAGTATTTTAATAAATTAAGTTAGCTATACAACCTATTCTAACGCAAGGGGGTTCAGCCTGAGAGACTGGCACGATTTGGTTGCAATTAAATAATAAACTAAACCAATAGGCACGAATCAGCAAGTAGCACATACGTACACAGATAAATACTTGAGACAATAAGAAGGTTGTCCTGATAGATAAGTAGTTTGTCACTTGTTTTATTGCTAGTTTTATATGAAGTGTATAGTTCGATGCAACGCACCGAGATTAAGTCCTTTCTCGTTGGTTCTAATCTTATCGGCGAGTAAACCCTTAATGATTACTTATGACTATCCTATTTATCTTTCTTCCTACTTTTCTACAGACCATAGAATGCATAGGCGATCTAATAAATAGGCGAGGGCAGAGGCATGGCGACCCGATCAACGCTCAGCTAGACACAGAGGTTATCAATGCACTAATAAAAGTCACCAAAGACATCAACATATAAACTTTAATTGATGAGAAAGCAGTTTTAAGGGAGTGTAATCTTTCCGTTGTCACATTACACAAGCCACCAATCTTGATGAATTAAAGTTTACTAACACAATAAAACAAAACTACTTAATGAATTAAACACATGCAGCACCTTCTTATAGCTCTTGTATCTTCGTTTGGGTGTGTCTTGTGCTGCTGCCTTGACTGAATTCGTCCTAGGTTTCTGTACTTCGGTCTTCTGTCTAAACTTCCGAACTCTTAATTCGTCTGGTCTGTGGGGTATTTATAGTTTCTGTCTGAGGGTAAGATGCGGCGCATCTAGTAAGTAGATGCGGCGCATTGACTTAACTTCGCGTGGGGTCCAAGATTATAATATTCAGGAATATTCGTACACCGCCAGAAGATGCGGCGTAACTCCATAATTAGATGCGGCGCATGTCCTCTTGTATCTTGGATCGTATCTGGTGAAATATTGATAGTGATGCGCCGTATGTGATAAGCAAGATGCGACGCATCTGGAGCAGATTGTCTTGATCTTGTACATTTCAGTAGACTCTTAACTTCTTGCATGTTTTGCTCCATAATTAGTCCAAAATCGCCAAGTTTCACCAAATGCTTGTTTTCAACTGAGAATTACAAAAGTAAACGATTAAGTATCAATCCTCATACATAATATAATAAAACAAGTCAAATAAATAGGATAAATGATGGTAATAAAATGTACTTATTTGAGTTCATCAAATATCCCCCCACTTGAACTTTACTTGTCCCCAAGTAAACCTTAGAATTAATCTTATGAAAATGTATCCTAAAAGATATTAGGATTTATTTTTATATTTAAGCATGTATTCATTTTGTCATAATCACACAACTAAACACTTAACGAATTAGAAGTAAAATAAAATAATTTGATAAAAGCAAATCTAATCGTTTAACTATCCAGTCGTGACGAATATTCTATCATAAGCTTGGCAAGTATACACATCTCCCCCACTAAAGCCAAGGAATAACAAGTCTAAAGCGGTAAAAGGGTTTTTAGGCTTAAGGGTTAATTATTCTTCTTAATCTCTATCGATCTCAAATTCCAGAAAAGGCGACAAAATCACAAATACATGATCGAATCCACGAACACGATACTTGCAATTGCTCAAATCCTTAACTCGAACAGGCTAAAGATAGGTCCAAACTTCACCAATAATAATATATCAAAAAGGGCGACAAAATCATAAATACATAGCCGAATCCACGAATACGATACTTAAGATTGCTCAAATCCCTAATCTCAATAAATCAAAGGTTTGGTTGGATAAAGAATAATGTAGGGCATGGATAATATTTGGGATACAAATTGGTGTAAAAATAAAAAATAAACGAGACAAATAAATTAAAATCCTAAGTGTGGTTAATCACTATCCCAACCATCCCATGAATAAGACTCATATCATAGAATAACTCACGCTTTAACACTTGAAACACACGCTTTAGGTAGACACGAATTATACTCAACAAGATCTTAATCAAAGAATAAACCTTAGTCGGCGCTCCCATAACTGCCAACTCCCATTCAATCCATAGATATAGTATATAACAACTAGTGGTGATATCGACCACTTAATACAAAACTTTACATAAGTTGGTTAAATCAAACATCCAACTCTTCTTTTCTTTTTCTTTTTTCTTTTTCTTTTCTATTTTTTTTTTTTCGATTTTTTTTTTTTTTTTTTTTTTTTTTTTTTTTTTTTTTTTAAACTTTAAACATAAACAAAGATGTGTAAAATTTCACCACATCACTATAATGATAATTCTGGATAATTTTTCCATACTTTTCATGACTTCAGAAATAACGGTAATAGTGAAAGTAGTAAACACACGAAAAATAAACTCAAAGATATACAGTATTTACTTTCACTCCAATTGCATTGTGCAATTTCCCGACCTAACCATAGATAATGAATTACGCACGCGAACACAGGTAATGTAAGGAAACACACTTTGCCTATAGCAATTAACCAACCACGGATTCTAATCTACAGGGTAGGCTAAGGTGTAAGGGTGTGTAACGAAACATTATAAACATAGGTGTAAGAAACGAAAGGAATGGCTCTGAGTGTTTTTCTAGGGGTATCTTACTCTAAAAATGAGAGTAACAAAAGGGTTTATACGGGGGTTAACTAACCAGTGTAGTTAGCTAATAACACAAAACATATAATAGGCTATTTGGGTGTAATCCTAGAAATTTACCAATTTAGACAAGTCATTCCAATTATATAAATAATACTTATTATGGTGGTCTCGAATAGTATACAAGCCAAGTTCTAAAGTTTACAAGTCACCGGCACACTCATAGATTTGTGAATTTTGAAAAATCACAATTTTTGAAAATAACGTCATGTGTGCAGCTATGCAATCTTAGACTTTAAACAAAAACATGCTAAATTTTTTTTAAGTTTTGATATATTAAGCACATTTTTAAGCATATTTTGAAAAGTTTAGGACAAGTAAGTGTTAAGTGTTCTAATTCTCCAATCCCCCCACTTAAGTTAAACAACGTCCTCGTTGTTTGTATAAAAGGTTAAAAACTTGGAAAATAAAAGAATTAGAACAGAAAAACTCCCCTGAGATTTGCTCGGTATGATCCTCCATTAGTATAAGAGCAAAAATCATCTTTCTTGTGGATGAGAACGTTTAAGCTTCATAATCAATGTATCCACAGGAAATGCAGGAATCTATAATACCACCAAGACTTTAAAACACACCTAAGTTAAGAAAGGTTCAAACTTGCATAATACATTAGTAGTTAGAAAAAAAATAAAACTTAAAAATAAAAATCATCAGGTCAGTCGATGCGCCGTATCTTATGGAAGAAGATAAGCCGTATCGAGCCTGGAATAATTACGAAATAAAAACAAAATAAAGGATAGGATGCGGCGCATCTGTTGTACCAGATGCGGCGCATGTGTTCACCAGACAGACTGTTAACAGTCTGTTGTAAAATGGCACGTTCCATGGTTTTCTCTCACGTTCTCTCGTACTCTCATGCTGAACTTAATGCCAGTCTTTGTCAAGCACATTAAGAAATATAGACTGAAACATCAAATACATAAATGATAATATCGATTAGTACATTCCAAAAAGAATAATAATAATGTGCATGGAACAATGTCAATAAACACGTGGAATCAAGAGATCAAGGGTCAGTGTGGTCGTGCGGGTGGGTCCCCGAAGTGCTGGCATCGTCAGTCCTAGGGCGGACTCTGCGAGTGTATCCAAGTGTCACTCCAGCAACATGAGTACCATCTGGACGAGTGTGGGTAATACCCTGCTGCTCCAAAAGTCGGCTCACACTCGTAACCAGCCACTCTGAGTCCCTCCTCATACCATCAACAACGCCTCTCAAGGCTCTCAGCTCTCCCTCGACTGCCTCAACTCTCTGACTCACAGTGCGTACAGGGACTGGTGGGGGTACGGGCGCCTGCGGCTCCTCCTGATGGGCTGGAGCAGCAGCCGGAGCTCCCTGAGGACCTCCCTTCTCCGCCGCTGGTCCTGCAGCTCTAGCAGGACCCAATGCTACCCAAACATAATCTCCCATAGCCAACTGACAGATCCCAAGTCTAACCAAATAATCCCTGTCAATAACCGGGAGATGGGTCACCACAACCTCCAGCCCCGCTGGAATCTCCGCTCCAATCACTCCAAAATGGCGGGCCAGCCTAGAAACAAAATGCCCGCCAGTCATATGGCTCCTCCGATCTCTCCCTGCAGCTGATCGGTGGAGGTAGTGTGCCAAAAAGTGGGGGATGTTCACCGACAACCCCTCATCCATGCTCCTCAAGAGGAAGAGGTCCAGAGTGGTCACCTTCTCAGGTGACTGTCCTCTCCCAGCAATGGTAAGTGCAATCAAACGGTGGCACAGCCTCCTCATCGGCTCCCTGATCAAAGTGTAAGAGGGGGTGGAAGTAGTGATATCTCCCCCCGAAGAAATCCTGTCCCAGTAATCACTGAACAATCCTCTGTCAGGGACCGCTCTCAAACTATCATCCCAATATCTGGCAAACCCGTCAGAATCAAGCTCCTCAACCGTATGAAAACCCATAGCTAAAATGAACTGTCTCATAGACATCTGCCTCGGTACACCACCCAGTCTAAACACAAGGGTGTCAGCAATATCTAACCCAGTATCCGTCTCTCTGTAGTAGACTGTACTGAAAAACTCCATCATGAGCTCCCGTACCAAGGGCTCGTCAATCCTGAACAATCTCTCCCAAGCACTAGATCTGAATACCACCTCCTCATCATCACCAGTAACTACCATCTCCATCCTATGCTGTAAACTCTCAGCAGCATGTCCTGCCCCAATCAATCCCACATCAGCAAAATCCAAAACCTGTACCCTGAATATCCTCTTAAAGTAAATCGACTCAAGTCTCCGTAAGTAATCCTCCAAGGTGCCAGGGGTTAGTCCCATATTCTCGAAACGTAACCACGGATGTCTTTGTTCAACCTCTGGTAATGCCATCTGAAATAAATTTCAAAGTTAGTAAGCAGTCTGTAAGTGAGGTAGATACGGCGCATCTGATTTAATCAGTGCGGCGTATCTGCACAAAGTATAAGAGATGCGGAGCAAGAAATGAGATACGGCGTATGGAGATGCGCCGTATCTAGATTAAGTAATACGGCGTATCTAGAATTTTATTAATTTGGAAATAGGTCGTTACGCCGCATCAATCAACCTAGATGCGCCGCATCTAAAAGCATATCAGTATAAATAAAGGGGATCAGGCATGCTTTTCAAGAATCCATATCCGTGACGTAAACTCCCACATAATATCATAGTATCATATACTCATTATAACAGTTCTAAAGGCTCATTACATTCTACTAATCCATCTTCCCGCTAAATATTCAAAATCGAATTCAAAACCCAAATTTTCGGTCAAATCAAACTAGGCCAGAAATTCGATGATTTACGCAAGTTAAATACGGGGAAGATCATCTAATACAAGTCCTAATCATATCTCTATATCATTTAAGCACAAATCAAATTAATCATATAAACCCTAATTTTCGAATTAACCAAGATTAAATCGAAATAGAATAATTACCTTAATTTGATGATTAGGTGATGGATTATAGATCGGATTAGAAGCGGATTTAAGAAAAATGATCGGAATTAGAGTATAACTTTTACTGTGTGTAAGTCCTTAACTGTGTGAGTTTTTGCGGTAAAGATTTTAGATCCGGCGCATTCCCGTCGTATTTATAGGGCAAAACGATGCGCCGTATTGAAAAATTGGGATGCGCCGTATCTATTTAATTTCGTTGACTAGTCAATGAGTCCTATTTAATCAGAGATACGGCGCTTTGGATATTTAGATCCGCCGTATCGCTAAGTTAGTGAACGAAATTTAAATAAGGAACGTACCTTGGCCTCCGCAACACGATTCTTTATACATCAAATTGGGGTAAAACGGTCACACCATACGATATAAATGAATTCAAAATAAGAGCAATAGGTATAAACGTTTTATTAACAATTGTAATCTTATAGTTTAGAGGATAAGGATTTATTCCGAGGTCAGGAACAAATATCGTTTTTAAGCATACAAAATTAAGATTACAATTTTAATCAGATGTATTATATGGATAATAAAATTGAGATTATATTGTAGAGAACTTTCCTTTGGGCTGGTTGAATTATCGTTGAGGTTACCTGGAGTTCTATTTCAAGAATTTAAGACGTTCAATGTTACCAGTACCGAGTTTTCCTCCACTCTCGTAGTCATAAGTTTGACCCTTCCAGCTAGCGTCTCTCGGTTTTGTTCAGAACGTAATCTTTCATGGTGATGCTTGAGTCATCATTTATCCTGAAAATAAACAACTTGCAAACGAGAGTAGCGGACCAATCAAAGTAAATATCAAAAATCAACTATATTTATCAAATTATATTCGTCGTATTAACAAAGGTTAATGCGCCGTATTTTCGTTACGTTTCAAAATATAAGATTTTTGATTCAGAAGATGCGCCGTATCGACAGAGATCGATGCGTCGTATCTGTTTAATAATTCGAAAACTGTTTTTAATTAAAATAATAGATACGCCGTATCTGCCAAAGCAGATGCGTCGTATGGCGTTAACGTTTAGAAATTTTTTTTTATCAAAAACAGATACGCCGTATCTTGGGGAAAAGATGCGTCGTATCGAATTAATTAAACGCGTTGTATTTTATAAAAATTAAACGCAATACGCCGTATCTGAGAGATCAGATGCGCCGTATCGTTTGATTTAGCTCAGTACAACGATAGCAGAACACACAAAAAATACGAAAAATAAAAACAAATAAAAACACACGAAAATAAACACAAATAAAAGCAAACAAATAACACACAAAAACAGAAAATATGCAAAATAATACAATGAATGCAAATTAATCTAATACACAACAGAATTAGCGGTTAGATAAAAATTAAAAACCTAATTAAAATACTAATCAAATTAACAGATAATAACAATTCACTCCCCGGCAACGGCGCCAAAAACTTGATGCGCGTGTATGTCGTTGCGGTTTAGCAGTATTAATGCCTACTCAAGTTTTAAATTTATATTTAGCCGACTTATCAATAACACACACACTTAACGAGCAGTGTACCCGGTCAGTATGAATATAATGGTAAGTAGAGTGTCGATCACTAAGAGTGGAACGTATTATCTAGTTATTCTAATCAGTATTTTAATAAATTAAGTTAGCTATACAACCTATTCTAACGCAAGGGGGTTCAGCCTGAGAGACTGGCACGATTTGGTTTCAATTAAATAATAAACTAAACCAATAGGCACGAATCAGCAAGTAGCACACACGTACACAGATAAATACTTGAGACAATAAGAAGGCTGTCCTGATAGATAAGTAGTTTGTCACTTGTTTTATTGCTAGTTTTATATGAAGTGTATAGTTCGATGCAACGCACCGAGATTAAGTCCTTTCTCGTTGGTTCTAATCTTATCGGCGAGTAAACCCTTAATGATTACTTATGACTATCCTATTTATCTTTCTTCCTACTTTTCTACAGACCATAGAATGCATAGGCGATCTAATAAATAGGCGAGGGCAGAGGCATGGCGACCCGATCAACGCTCAGCTAGACACAGAGGTTATCAATGCACTAATAAAAGTCACCAAAGACATCAACATATAAACTTTAATTGATGAGAAAGCAGTTTTAAGGGAGTGCAATCTTTCCGTTGTCACATTACACAAGCCACCAATCTTGATGAATTAAAGTTTACTAACACAATAAAACAAAACTACTTAATGAATTAAACACATGCAGCACCTTCTTACAGCTCTTGTATCTTCGTTTGGGTGTGTCTTGTGCTGCTGCCTTGACTGAATTCGTCCTAGGTTTCTGTACTTCGGTCTTCTGTCTAAACTTCGGAACTTTTAATTCGTCTGGTCTGTGGGGTATTTATAGTTTCTGTCTGAGGGTAAGATGCGGCGCATTGACTTAACTTCGCGTGGGGTCCAAGATTATAATATTCAGGAATATTCGTACACCGCCAGAAGATGCGGCGTAACTCCATAATTAGATGCGGCGCATGTCCTCTTGTATCTTGGATCGTATCTGGTGAAATATTGATAGTGATGCGCCGTATGTGATAAGCAAGATGCGGCGCATCTGGAGCAGATTGTCTTGATCTTGTACATTTCAGTAGACTCTTAACTTCTTGCATGTTTTGCTCCATAATTAGTCCAAAATCGCCAAGTTTCACCAAATGCTTGTTTTCAACTGAGAATTACAAAAGTAAACGATTAAGTATCAATCCTCATACATAATATAATAAAACAAGTCAAATAAATAGGATAAATGATGGTAATAAAATGTACTTATTTGAGTTCATCAGCTTCATTTATGGGCTTCACACTTTATCAAATGGATGTCAAGAGTACATTTTTATATGGTACTATTGAAGAGGAGGTATATGTCTCACAACCACCAGGGTTTTCTGACTCAGATCATCCAGACAAAGTGTACAAGGTAGTTAAGGCTCTTTATGGCATTCATCAGGCACCAAGGGCATGGTATGAAAAACTGGCTTCCTACTTAATTGAAAATGGATTTCAAAGAGGCAAGATTGATAAGACATTATTCATCAAGAAGCACAATAAGGATCTTTTGCTAGTTCAGGTGTATGTGGATGATATCATCTTTGGATCTACAAGGAAGGAGATGTGTTTAGAGTTTGAGAAGCTTATGCATGATAAGTTTCAGATGAGTTCCATGGGGGAACTTACATTCTTTTTGGGTCTGCAAGTTAAGCAATCTAGTGAAGGC